>CM059186.1:155888388-155938723 GCA_030323885.1 Branchipolynoe longqiensis
CCCCCGGGGCTGTGTCGACGGCCCTGCCGACAACACGGGTGAGGAGTCGTACTCCTCGTCCACTCCACTCGGAACACGCCCCTCGGCTGCTGCTGCACCGCGCTTACTCCGCTTCGTGGCCATCGGGAACTGAAACAAACATTTTTGGTCAGTCCCGGTATATATATATGTCACAATATGGTTGTTTCAAACTCATTTGGACATCTATTGGTGTTAAAGAACGTGTTTATACCGTTATAACACAGGCGTAATAAGCTAAATTTGTGCGTGGGTTGTGGGTCAAGCCCAAACCTTACGCGGGGTCGGGACCAGTGTATCGGCCCGCCCATCCCTCTGTTCCGCACACTTCTCCCACCTGTGACTACTACGTCAACAAGTTGGAGAAAATGCTACGAAACTCGGAGAAACGCCTGAAAAAAGTTTTGTCTAGGGGAGTCTATAAAAGAAACCCAGGAGCATCTCCAACATTACTCTCTATTAGAGTACGAGAGAATTTCCACATGAGATAGGGCGAAACCCACATCTCTACCCATAGTCACACGGTGACCCGGGTGTTGACATAACCGCTAATGACCGGTTTGGTTCCTTCGCGAAACCCACTCGAGTGTTCTATCCTTGGTTGTTTATAACCAAATAACTCGTCCAAATTGGACCAACGAAAGTCTAAACTTTCCATATTGATGCTCTAATGCATCATAATTAAGCTAACCACAGTTTTTATTATACTTACTGCGTATTTGCTTGTATGTAGACTAATTTTGCCGGAGCAACCCAACGACACGTTATCCAGTCGTGAGTTGTATATGCTAATTGCTGGTACCGGACGTGCTTACCTCTCCCTAGCCTGAGGCTAGCCTGAGGCTGTTTACCGAGGTAAAATATATATATATGTATACATAATTTTCAGCTATATATATGTATATATATATAAATGTTTGTTTGTTGTTTTACGTCCTAGCAACATCTAAGGTCATATCAGGATGGGTACCAACCTGTGACAGTGCGCACTCATGGCGACCTAATAGTGCTGCCCCACTGGGATACCAGGCCACCAGCACAATGACCTGATATCCCACTCAGCCACATTATCCTGGCACTGAGCCAACCAGTCCTTGCCCTATCCTAATAATGCCAAGCGCCTGGCTACGAAGCAACAAGTATAGATTTTTAAGTCATTGGTTTGACTCGACCAGGGTTCGAACCCACGATCCCATGGTCGGATGATCTAACTCATTCGGCCATTCTGTCTGGTTATATATATATAAATATATATATGCATAAATGCATATGCTTGTGCATATGTGTATATATGTGTATGTGCATAAATGTGTGTAAATGTGTGCATATATGGGTAAATATGTACATATGTGTAAATATGTGTGTATGTGTGTATATTTATATATGTGTTCATATTATATACACACATATAGATACATATATACATCTACATATATAAATAAATTTATGTGAATATATGTCTATAGATAGATGTGTATACATGTATATATGCACATATGTACATGTATACATACATATGTATATGCATGTATATGCATGCATGCATGCATGCATGCATGCATGCATGCATGCATGCATACGTATGTATATGCACATACTTGCATATATAATTATTAAAAACCTCCCACACCCCACCTCGTGTGTGATGAGGTGTGGGAGGTGGGAGGTGGAAGGTGGGAGGTGGGCGATAGACTGCTCGTCCATGAAGGCGGGCGCGGGCGCCGGGGCGCCGGGCGGGGCGCCGGGCGGGGCGCCGGGCGGGGCGGCGGGGCGGGGGCGGGGCGCGGGCGCCGGGGCGGGGCGGGCGCGGGGGCGGCGGGGGCCGGGGGGGGGGGGGGGGGGGGGGGGGGGGGGGGGGCGCGGCGGGGCGGCGGGCGGGGGGCGCCGGGCGGGCGCGGCGGCCGGGCGGGCGCCGGGCGGGGCGCGGGCGGGGCGCCGGCGGGGCGCCGGGCGGGCGCCGGGCGGGCGCCGGGCGGGGCGCCGGGCGGGGCGCCGGGCGGGCGCCGGGCGGGGCGCCGGGGGGGCGCCGCGGGCGCGGGCCGGGGCGCCGGCGGGGCGCCGGTGGCGGGCGGGGCGCCGGCGGGCGCCGGGCGGGGCCGGGGGCGGGGCGGGGGCGGCGGGGCGCGGGGCGGGGCGCGGGCGGGGCGGGGCGGGGCCGGCGTCCTGTGCGGTAAGCTCACACACGCCGGCCAACGAGGCAACACAATGCATGCCGGTCCAAGCAGACTTCACTGCTCGTAAGACATCGCACAAGAATGCTGGCAGGAGTATGATTGCTCTGACCTTCTACCTCGGCAGCCACAATGTGGGCCAGCACACCAAACTGTCAAAGTGTCATGCGCCGAATGTGCACAGTGCGGAGTTAGTTGCATATGCACGCCGCTAGGGGGCAGTATGTGGGTAATGGGGAGGGGGGTAGTAAGTGTACAGAGCAGGGTCAGGGGTCGGGAGGGGCGTGGGGGGGGGTCTGGGGGGGGGGGTCGTGGTGGGAGGTGGCTGGGAGCCGGGGGGAGGCTGGGGAGGCTGGGGGAGGGCGGGGACGGTGGGGGGAGGCGGGGCAGGCGGGGGGCGGGGTAGGCGGGGGAGGGGCGGGGGGAGGGGGAGGGGGGAGGCGGGGCTCCGTTGAGGAGATGGCGAGGGGGGGGAAGGGTGGGGAAGGGTGCGGGAGGGTGCGGGAGGGTGACGGAGGGCGGCGTGGGCAGGGGGAGTATTGTATTGTTACAAAATAGCTAGGCCCCAAAACAAGAATCAGAGCAAAAAGGAAAAAAAAAAGAAGGTGTTCAGAGGAACGCCATCTAGCGTAGAAATATGACTAAATGCAATGCATAAAGTGTCGATGGAATAAGAAGGGCGATGCTTGAATTATATAAATAAAATAGCGTTTGTTTGTTTGTTTGTTCTACTTCATAGCAACATGTAAGGTCATATCAGGACGGATAAAATAAAATAGCGCACAAACTGCGATAAGGCACCTAAACAAAGGGAGATTTAAGTGGCGTGGCACTGTAGAGGAACCTGCATTTATAATTGCTGTGCAGGTAGTAATCGAGGCCACCCGGTCGTAAATACCCACCAGATTCCAGTCTAGACACCGCACACGCAACAGAAATGGGGGGGGGGGGGTAGGCCTGAGGTCTCCCAGTGGTGAATAATGAATTTGGCGTTTTCAAATGGAGGAATTGTCAAACTGTTTTAGTATAGCGGGAAGTTCCTGGTCGGTAGATCTAAAGTTTGAATCCCTACTAAATGGGTGGTTGGTTGGAGAGTTTTACATCCTGGCAACATCTAAGGTCATATCAGGACGGGTACCGACTTGTGACAGTGCACACTCATGGTGACTTTATAGTGCTGTTCCACTGGGAGACCAGGCTGCTGCACTGGCCCCATGACCTGATATCCCACTCAGTCACATTATCCTGACACTGAGCCAACCAGTCCTTGCCCTATCCTATTAATGCGGAGCACCCGGCTAGGTAGTGACACATATCAATTTTGCAAATCCTTAGTTTGGCTCGGTTGGGATTCAAACTCCTGACCTTCCGCATAGGAAGCCTCCACTCTACCGATTCGCCCACAGCAATTGCATTGCGTTGCATAATTCTGAAGCCAATTCATAGTTCATGTTGCGAACTTTGTAGAGAATTGAACACGTCTCTTAGTCTTACATTAATGTGTTCCCCTTAGAAAGGCGCCGCCTGAATTTATGTACTACATAATGCATTATGCGAATATAAACAAAGCCACTATACCATACCGGTTTTCCATCCCACACGTGGTAGAGCCATAGTGGAAATACCACCTGGTAGAGAATAGTGTTACACTAGTTCCTATGTCAACACGGCGGCGCTACCAACGGAGTGTTGGAGTTTGACGTCCGAGCAACATCTAAGGTCATATCAGGACGGGCTACAAACGGGTGGAACCGAGCTACCCGTTACTGCAAATTCTATTTTCTATATTACCTAACTTTTACTGAATTAAAAATTTAAAATGTCACTATTTTTGGGTAAAGCATTCATCCTTAACACTATGCATTCCTAATTAGTCTGCAACTATGCAAACGTTACATCTATTAATGTCACGTGTGGCATATATATGTATATTTATGCAAATATTAGTATGCAAATATTAGTATGTGTGTTTGGGATTGGGAATGGGAGTGGGAGTGGGAATGAGAGTGGGAGTGGGAATGAGAGTGGGAGTGGGAGTGGGAATGGAGTGGGAGTGGAGTGGGTGTGGGGTGGAGTGGGGGTAAGGTGGGGGTGAAGGTGGGGATGGAGGTGGGGATGGAGGTGGGGATGGAGGTGGGGATGGAGGTGGGGATGGAGGTGGGGATGGAGGTGGGGATGGAGGTGGGGATGGAGGTGGGGATGGAGGTTGGGATGGAGGTTGCGATGGAGGTTGGGATGTGGGTGTGGATGGGATGGGGATGGGGGTATGGTTGAGTGGGGATGGGGTGAGGATGGGAGTGGGGGTGGGAGTGGGGGTGGGGGCGAGGGTGGGGTGGGGATAAGGATGTGGTGAGGGTCAGGATGAGGGCGGGGATTGGGATAGACAATGATGGGGATAAGGGTTGGGATGGTTGTTGTTTTACATCTTCGCCACATCTAAGGTCATATCAGGATAGGTACCGACTTGTGACAGTGCGCACTCATGGCAATTCTATATTGCTGCCCCACTGGAAGACCAGGCCACTGGCGCCCTGACCCGATATCCCACACAGTCACATTACCTTGATACTGTGCTTATCCTATCCTATTAATGTCAAGTGCCAGACTAGGTAGAAACAAGTATCAATTTTAAAAGTCATTGACTTCACTCGGCTGGGGTTTAGACTCCCGACCTTCCGCTCGGGAAGCCTGCGTTCGACCGATTCAGACACCGCGTCCGGTGGATTGCGATGAGAATGGGGGGTGGGGATGGGGATATGGTTGCGGTGGGATGGGATGGGGAAAGGGGATGGGAATGGTGACAGGGGCGGGGCGGGGCGGGGTGGGGTGGGGTGGGGTGGGGTGGGGTGGGGTGGCGATGGGGTTGGGGATGCAATATCATGCAATATATTTGTATGCATTCACCTTGACTTCATTGCAAAATGTAAAGAGAATGCTTAGAAAGGTGACAAAGCACTTAAGTCGAATTACAAACTCACTTAAACTTAAAAGACTACAGGTGACGATACTATCATAAGCTGAATAATCTAAGCAGGATTTGTGTTTTTTTGGGGTGTGTGTAATGTGCGCGATCCCGGCACAATCTGCGAGGAGAGGAGAGGAATGCCTTTGATTTCTTGAAAGCATTCCTTACATTACCGTTGCTAATTACAAAATGGCGACGCGCCCCTAACGACGCCATTAGCCGACGCGCCCCTAACGACGCCATTAGGCGACGCGCCCGTAAAGACGCCATTAGGCGCCGCGCGCATGTCGGTTAACGCATGTCGGTTCGCGCATGTCGTCTGCTCGTCAGAGACGCACCATCTTTTGTAGGAAAGCAGCGTCAACTTTGCAGCAATGTGCTCGTGGCAAACGGCGCATTGTTTACATACTTTCAGGTCTCTGGCGATCGCCCACAGGACTCATCGCGAGACACATGACATCCATGTCCCCGGGACGTGGATATATATATATATACATATATATATATATATAAATATATACATATTATATCCACATGTACAGTAGAATCTCTCTAAATCGACCGACCATGGACCGACTTTAAGTGGTCCATTTAGGGAGGTGGTCGGTTTATGGAGTTAAAATATGGTTACAATGGTATTGTTAGGACCCAAATAAAGCGATCGATATAGGGGAGTGGTCGATCTATGGAGTTGGTCGGTTAGAGGTTTTACTGTATATATAAATATATATATATACACACATACAGTAAAACCTCTAAATCGACCGACCATGGGACAGACTTTAAATGATACATTTAGGGAGGTGGTCAGTTTAGGGAGGTTTTTTCCAATGGTATTGTATGGGCGATCGTTTGGGACCCAAATAAAGCAAATGATATAGGGGAGTGGTTGATCTGTGGAGGTGGTTGGTTAGAGAGGTTTTACTGTATACTTTTTTCGGCAGCCCGGCAAAATACTACCATTTATCATATAAAAAAAGTTGGTTAAACCAAAGTCGGTTAATCAAAATTATCTGTTAATCCAAACAAAATTGTCGGACCCCAGGCCACTCCGGTATGGTTAAACCGACTGACTATTTTATATGATAAATGGGAGTATTTTGCTTGGCCGCCAAAAAAAGTTTGGATTAACCGATCATTTGGTTTAACCGAGCTTGGTTTAACGTGGTTATACTGTACATACATAAAAAAAAACAATAATCAAAGTGTCCACATACATTGTATATTACATGTGCAATACAGGCTTACTCAAAGTCAAAGCTCGGTTAAAGCAATGATCGGTTAAAGTTGCATGGTCCGAATGCATTTGAATTTTTGTCCTATTTTTTAGATAAATATATCACATTGATCGTTATGAGCTACTAATCATTAATCCGGAGTCATTTTGATGAAAAATTACTAGTTTTGAAGCAATTTGAGCTGAAAGAACCCAAAATAATTTTGACAAGCTTGCCAAAAGTCCTGTGTCTATGACCCAGATGGTCATCTCGCGGTGACCATGTGATGTGAGATGACCTACTAATCCTGGATCCTGACAGGGCTGTAGGTAGGTATTTCTGTTTGATTTGTGAACATTCTAGGAATGGATTGGTGTAATAGGCCGTGGCACTAGGGTTTTTAACAAAATATTATTTTGCAGAAAGGTTAATTTGATTTATATCTATCGAATTGACCAAGTAGCATCGAATATCCAACATCACATATACATCGGTATATGACTGACATCGTCCCAATGGCAGAAATTAAAAAAATCAAGCTATGTAACCACCCACCAAACTGCACATTCTATGACTCAGCTGGGCCTGAGCATTAATGGTTTGACGGGATCCGCTGCAATTGCGCAGGTTTCTGTGTTTAATGCTATGATTGCAGCAGCCATTCTGGTCGTGCCTATGTGTTATCATTTGGACGGGATCCATCGCATATGCGCTGTTCCACAGCGTATGCATCAGAGAATAGCCTGGGGTCGTAGCACCATATCAGTTTCTACACTCACCTATGACAAACTGCATGCTCTGCAATCCCGAGCTGTCCACCAGCGCATACGCTACAGAACAGCTGCTGCCGTCATAGCATTAAGCCCAGAACCCCGAGCATTTGCGATGGATCCCGTCCAAACGATAACGCATGGCCAGAACAGTTGCTGTCATCATAGCATTAAACCTGAAGATCTACGCATTTGCGGTGGATCCCGTCAAGCCATTAATGCTCAGGATCCCATCCAAATGATAACGCATAGGCACAACCAGAACTGCTGCTGCCATCATAGCATTAAAACCGGAAACCTGTGTATTTGTGGTGGATCCCATCAAACTATTAATGCTCAGGCCCGGCTGATGTGGCCAGCATGGAACGGCTGCTGCATTAGCTAATACAAAAGATCTGAAAGTCAAAAACTTTCAAATGCACATATCTCACTCCATATGGTTCACTCCGTTTTACATTCAATAACAAAAAAATGTTTTCCTTTCATATACAGTGTAACTGACAAATTTCAAACGGATGTGCGCAAAACACATGCGCATGCATCCTTCCATACATTTAGACCGCTAAGGATATGAGTACTGCTTGCATTTCTCATGTACATATTATTGCTCTGTTATTATTTACTGTTATGTCATCCATGTCTCATCCTCCCTCATACCATGCATAGTCCCAATGGCAGATGCAATTTTAATTGACAAATGTAAAATTTTCAAAATTTAAATTATCCAAATATATTAATTATAATGATAGAATTGACCAAACAGCATTGAATATGCAACATGGAGGGGAGGGGCAACATCCACCTCATTTCCCCTTCCCCTCTATGGCCCTGCATCGTAGGCCTACTTGGTTGGGGGGAGGCTAATGAGGTCACAAGATTGGCCTAATTGGTTAATGGCCGGCCTCCCTGCATATTGGGTGTTTCAAAGTGAGTGTCCAAAGGGGTGAGGTTTTAAATTCACTGGTTATTCTGTATATGCTGTCCCAAATCATTAGCTAATACAGCAGTATCTATTTGGATATATAGGATCAAATGTAAGTAGTTGTTTTAATTTTGACAAAATTATATTTCATCGGACCATGCAACTTTAATCCAAACAAATTGCTAGGGTCCCTTCAAGTTCGGTTTAACGGGGTTATACTGTATATGGTGTATTAGTGACGGGATGGCTGAAGTAGTTGAGCGTCCATCTCCCGTTTTGGTAGATCGTGATATTAGAACACGGGTCGAGTCACACCAATGACTTAAAAATTGATACTTGTCACTTCCTAGCCAGGCCGCTCGGTATTAATTATTAGGATTAGGCAAGGTCTGGTTGGCCCAGTGTCAGTATAATGTGGCTGAGTAGGATATCAGGTCATGGTGCTTGCGGCCTGGTCTCCCTCCCAGTGGGACAGCACTACAAAGTCACTATGAATGTCACAAGTCGGGACCCATCCTAATATGACCTTAGATGCTGCCAGGACATAAAACTCCAACAACCAACCAACCTATACGGCGTATTCATTCATATTCATAAAGACACCTGTGTGAAATAGCTCACATTCCCCCGGTAGGTCATAACCATGGCTGCGGGGCCTTGACCAATTTACACCGAATAAGCGCTTATTCACAGAGCGATATATGCATTACCATAGCGGGCGAGGAATTCCCCTCCCTCACCCCCACACACCGCCCCCATAACCCGGCCCTGCTCCCGCCCTCAGCCCCACACACCGCCCCCATCAACCCTCCCCGGCCCGGCCCGGCTCCCGCCCGAACCCCCACCCCTAGAGCGGTATGAGAAGACAATTATGACGGTAATCAGGCCACGATGGCCAGCCGCTACAGGATGGCCCTTCAGTCAAGTTCTCGACACTTTTGGATTAGCCTTCATGAGAGCAGGACGTCAAACGCAGGGCCGGGACCACTGGGAGGGCGTGCCATGCGTGGACGAGCACGGCGGGGAAGCAGACGACCGACCGGCCAGGGTAAGTGTCACAGGAGAGCCCGGGCGAAACCTCACTGACGCCGGGAGTGAATTATGGAGCCATGCCCTATGGGGAGCGGCCTTCCTGGGGGCCTCCGTCACCTGGGGCGTGGGCCCGGCCAAGTGCAGCCACACGGCCGGAGCACACACACAAGTGTAGCTTAACAGGAACGGGTGGTTATCAGCCACCCCGACCACACAGGTTGCTTGTCCAGTAACCAGACCAATGTCGGGTCACTAATACCCCAGTCACACGAGAGGCAGCGTTCGCCGCCAACCTCCCTACGCCCAAAAGGACGCCAACCACCCAGCGTTCCATTCGATACACTGATTCAAATACTTGTAGGCGCCATGTCGGCGCCATGTCGGCGCCATGTCGGCGCCAGATCGGCGCCATGTCGGCGCCACGTCAGCGCTGACCACATGGTGACTGCAGCATCGCATGTGTTGGTGCCAACCCAGGGCGG
This sequence comes from Branchipolynoe longqiensis, assembly GCA_030323885.1. Classification (NCBI taxonomy): domain Eukaryota; kingdom Metazoa; phylum Annelida; class Polychaeta; order Phyllodocida; family Polynoidae; genus Branchipolynoe; species Branchipolynoe longqiensis. The sequence goes on from CM059186.1 coordinate 155,897,966, forward strand.
CGCCATGTCGGCGCCATGTCGGCGCCATGTCGCCAACCATTTTGAATGGCGCCGCCGGAACAGGGCGCAAGGAGGTTGCACGTGCAGCAGCAGCAACCTCCTTGCGTCCAAAATTCCCGAAATGGACGCCGGGAGGTTGGCGTCCTCACGGCGACAGCACTTAATCAGGGCGTAGGGAGGGCGCAAGGAGGAAGTTTTGACGTCGCGAATCGATCGTTAGCGAATGCAGGCCTCGTGTGACTGGGGTATAAGCCAGTCTGTGATCCAGCCCGGATCCAGACAAACTTTACCCCACTGCTTGTCAGGCGGGCAGGGGCAGGGTGGGCCGAAGGCAGCAAACCCCATCGTCCCGGCACCAGGCGACCTGGAGGGCACAGGGGGGGGGTTCTGAAACAGGTTGTAAGGTCACCCATCGGGGTCGCGAGAGATAACCGGCCCCAGAACCCTAATTGAATTAGGGTGGAGTGCCTTGGCAGGAACCATCAGGGCAGGGAGTGCGGTCCTTACCAAATAATTAACCGAAGGCCACCAGACGTGGACCGGACCGGTGACAGGCATTCACACTCCAACCGCATGATGGCACACTACATGTCTAGGTCTCCGTCCCCTACACTCTCCATTGACGACAGGGCTGAAGGAGCTGCCAGCATTCTCGCTCTTTATCGAAGTAGCGGTAGTTTGTTTCTTTGTTGTTGTTTTACGTCCTAGCAACATCTAAGGTCATATCAGGACGGGTACCGACTTGTGACCATACATACTCATGGAAATTTTATAGTGCTGCCCCACTGAGAAATCAGGCCATAGCCGGAGACTGAACAGCTATGGAGGCCACGGGCCTCAGCTTTCAGCCCGGCAAGGTCAACCGGTGGTCAGAGTGCGAGGACAAGCGCAGGGGGAGGTGCCACCGACATACTCAGTACTAACACCAGTAGAGGAGGCGAGAATAGGCCAGGAGCAGGTGCTACCTGACCTAGTTAGGCCGGTGGCCAGGCTGGAGGCTAGACTGGAGCCGAGACCCATGAACCCAGTGCCCATGGCGACCAACAACATGGCGGCCAACACGGAGAGAGTAGAGCCGGAGGAGCCAGGCTCATTTCTGGAAGAGTTTATCCCAGTAGAAAAAGCACCAGCTGATGCAGAGACCAGCAAATGTAGAAGGATTACATAAAACCCGCATGAATCCTGAAATCGAGACCACGTTGCTGGCAAGGATAAAGGGAACGACTCGGCGGTGGCCGCAGCACAGGGGGGCATGCAGTTCGGGGCTAGGCCAATCGCACAGGTACTGGACGTGATCGAAACAGGGAAACCACTGGAGACAAAGGAATTGGTCTCATCCCTGGTAATGACCAGACGGGATGGCCGAATGAGTTAGAGCGTCCGTCTCCCATGCTGGTAGATCGTGTGGTCGTGGGTTCAAACCCTGGTCGAGTCAAACCAATGACTTTAAAATTGATACTTGTCACTTCCTAGCCTGGTGCTTGGCATTATTAGGACAGGGCAAGGACTGGTTGGCTCAGTGTCAGGATAATTTGACTGAGTGGGATATCAGATCATGGTGCCGGTGGCCTGGTTTCCCAGTGGGACAGCACTATAAAGTTGCCATGAGTGCGCACTGTCACAAGTCAGTACCCGTCCTGATATTACTTTAGATGTTGCTAGGACGTAAAACAACAACAAACAAACATCCCTGGTAACAACCCTGAAGCTGCTCGCAAAAATGAGCAATGCACTCCTCGGGATGAGGAGGGACAACATGAGACCTACGTTGCAAACACAACTGAAACCACTGGCGAAAAAAGAGGGGGGACGGGGTTTGAAGTACCTACTGGGGGAGGATCTGACCACACAGATCACCACCCTGGAGGCAAGCCGGAAAACAGCCAACTCGATAATCAGATCACAGTTGGCAAGACAGCAGTGGAACAACACCACACACTGGAGCTTCAAACGGAAGCAGGGAAACTTCCGAGGCGGTCTGGGGAAGAGCCGCCAACCACAATACGCCCCATGCCTGAGACAGGAGGAGGCAAGATTCTACCCCCACCGGCCAAGTGGAGGAAACCCAACCTGAGCATCATGAGGGGGCCATAGCAGGGGCACCGCCAGCTACCGGGGCCGCAACAGACGAATGTAGGAAACGTGAGTACGACTAAAACACTTTACATAGCAGGGGGTGTGATGGCCAAAGCGGCAGCATGGAACGATATAATGGAGAATGGGTGGGTGAGAAGCATGGTGAGGGCAGTGAAGTTAGAGCTAACGGGTGTGCCTACCCAGACGAGGTGCCCAATATGGGGGAAGAGAGGGCCGGATGACTTTTTAAAGAGTAACGTGGGGGAGATGTTACAGCAGGGTGTGATAGATACGGCCTCGGAGAGCAAGAGGAGGTTTGTATCACACCTGTTCCTCAGACCAAAGAAGGACGGAGATTTCAGGTCAATCCATAAACTATCCAAACTAAATGAGTTAATTATGTACAGGCACTTTAAAATCGAGCAGCTGTCGACTGTTATGCAACTGGGGCATGGCTGGCGAGTATTGACATCTCGCAAGCCTACCACAGCTTCGAAATAAAACAAGGCAATCAGGACCTCCTACAATTCAGGTTAGAAGGGCAGAGCTATAGATTTAGAGCACTACCTAATGGACTGAGCTCGGAGCCATGGATCTTCACAAAGATCATGAAAGTGGTCATGAACCACCTGAGAACCAAGAACAACATCTTGCTCCTTTTCTATATAGACGACACTATATTGATAGGCAGGTCACAAACAGAGGTGATGCGTGCAGTTAACATCACGTTAGAAGTACTAACTAAGCTAGGCTTCACCATTAACAGGGAGAAGTCGGGTCCTCACACCAATACAGGAAATACAATTCTTGGGTTTCAAAATTAATACCCTATTAATAAGGGTGGACTTACCACAAGATAAATGTGAGGGACTAAAACTGTACATACGGGAGATGTTGCAAAAACAAAACATCATGCTGAAACAATTGGCCACACTGTTGGGAAGGCTAATAGCAAAGGACCCAGGCAATAAGTGGGCGAGAATAAGGTCAAAGGTCATAGTGAGGGCCCTCAACTGGAATCTGAAGGATTCCACTGGCAACTACGGGGCGCTATGAACATTAATTAGACGAGCTAGGGAATGCCTCAACTTCTGGTTAGAAAACCTAGGGAAGGCACACAAAGACTACCAACAGAGGCCAGTAGATGTGTGCATATACACTGACACCTCATCACATGGGTGGAACAGTGGGACGACACCGTGAACGAAACCACACACATCAGCATTCTCGAGCTAAGAGCAGTAAGGCGGACAATTGAGCATCTGGGGGCCACCCTTGCAGTATATAACGAAATTGATAAAACCTCCCATAACAACTGCACCCCAATATTGGAATATAACAACAAAAAATGACAACTGCTCGACTGAAGGCACATTCTGTAGCCGCTGGCCCATCATGGCCCCTTTCTTACCATAATAATACATATTCTGCTACATGTTAATAACAGAATTGTATATGGTTTCAGATGGTATGTCGCCCCGTGTGTGTGTGTGTATATATATGTGCGCATAGTCAAATGCAAGCCCGGCCGTGTTTAAACGGAGACGCATTCCTACATGCACTCACACTCACACTGCGCCATGATAATCGTCCGATGAGTTGAGCACTCACTCTCACTTCCCGTTTGCTGTGTCTGTGTGAATCGAACCGCGGGTTCAGACAGACGCTGGTCGAGTCAATCCAATGACCTACTACAACATTTAATTATACTTGTCGCTCGCTATCTAGCCTGGCACTCAGCATTACTAGGATAAGGAAAGAGGCTGTGGAATGAGGAAGACCAATTGTCTGCGATTGAAATTTCCTCTGTTTAATTAATTAATGTGATAAAAATGGTATGATCAGTTTCTTCTGTATTGTTGGAACATATATATTACAATATATATATACATATACATACTTAGAGAGGATGCTTATGTAATGAATTGCATATATATATATATAGAGAGAGAAAACTGTGATGTACTATTATCTCAATAAGGACATAAGAGGGCAACTATATATATCATATATACATATATATATACATATTAATATATATGCATATATATAACAGCAACCAGGAGAGTCGATTATCATGCTATATAACACCATATTAAACTGCAGTCAGAAGATGCTGTATGTATCCAGTAGCTCATGCATAATTGTAAACAAAGTTGAACTATACCATGCTATATTACGCCATATTAAACAACAGTAAGGAGATACTATATCTATCCAGTAGTTCATGCGTAATTGTAAACAACACTGAACTATACCGTGCTATATTACGCCATATTAAACAACAGTCAGGAGATACTATATCTATCCAGTAGTTCATGCGTAATTGTAAACAACACCAAACTACACTCAGCTATGTATACCACTATTATTATTAAACTGTCAGACCATGCTATATTTATCAGTAGTACATGTAAACAAGACAGTTCGATGATGCACCTACCAGTGAGGGGTAGCTGTCGTCCAGAGACCCATGTGAACCTGACTTGGTGAGCTTGGTACCAAACACGTGGGCGGGCAGTTTACCTGCCACGGGGGACGCAGCCTGGCCAAGTTTGCCGTTACTCCGCGGAGGTGAGTGAACCTAGAAAACAACAGCAAACAAAGCAATCAGAAACTGCTTAAAGTTATAGGCGATTTGCACCACCAGCCCCTCACTCTGATGTCAGAGAAAGAATTAATGATTTGGGTAGCAGCTCAATATGGAAAGAATGCGGTGTAGATTGGTTTTATGTCCTGGCAACATCTAAAGTCATATCAGGATGGGTACCGATTTGTGACAGTGCGCACTCATGGCAACTTTATAGTGTTGCCACACTGGGAGACCAGGTCATTCATCAGCACCATGATCTGATATCCCACTCAGTCACATTATCCTGATACTGAGTCAACCAGTCCTTGCCCTATCCTAATAATGCTGAGCACCTGGTTAGGAAGCGACAAGTATTCATTTTTTAAGTCGTTGATTTGAGTTGACCCGGTTGGAACCCATCGAATTCCACGATCTACCAAAAACGGGAGACGGACGCTCAACTCATTCGGCCATCCCATCAGGTCTGCCCCCCGGTTAAGGTCAATTCAGTTGGTTTATAATTATACATACCACATCATTGCCATGCCATGCTTTGTATCAAGTGGTATGGGAAATATGGCATGGACTAGGGCTTAATTACCAGAAGCAGTTTGGCTCTTGACATGGATGAATGATTGGCATATATTATTATAAAATAAATGAAGGATTATAGCATATATAGATATGTGAGTTAATTATTTGATCGATCAGGAGAAATTATATACCTAGCCACACACTAATGAACCATATTTAAACAATGCTTAGTGTTGCTTCCTATGCTGAATGGCTGATGTAAACGGACTCACGACAATTTCACGCTTCAATGATCAAGTAACGGAGCGGGGTCGCATGCTGGTTAGACAGTCCGCTTCCTGTGCTGGATTTGTTTTGTTTGTTGTTGTTTTACGTCCTATCAACATCTAAGGTCATATCAGGATGGGTACCGCTTGTGACAGTGCGCACTCATGGCGACTTTATAGTGCTGCCCCACAGGGAAATCAGGCCGCCGGCACCATGACCTGATGTCCCTAACCAGTCCTTGCCCTATCCTATTAATGCCGAGCGCCAGGCTAGGAAGCGACAAGTACCAATTTTAAAGTCATTGGTTTGACTCGACCGGGAACCGAACTCCCGACCTTCCACAGGCGAGACCTACGCTCTACCGATTAGGCCACCGTGCCCGGTCTCCTGTGCTGGATGTCAAAATTGATCCTTGATAAGGTTAAACTAAATACTTTCAAAACTCGGACATGTCACATTGTGCGGTGCTTGGTATTATTAGGATAATGCAAGAAATAGTTGCTTCAGTCAGGGTACGTATCTCAAGGCTTACTTCGAATAGCAGACATTTTGATGACCTTTGTTGACCTTATAGCCTAAGTATTTACACCTATCCCTTACCGTGACAGAGTGGACTATTGGAGCTCACAACTGACCGTTACAATCTGGTATACCCACCTGACATGTCCTTATATGTTGCTAGGACGTAAACAACAAACACACACTCCAACCGACCTCTCAGGGACCAATAGACCGAATACCCTGCGACTATTCTTCGTACTTCTAACTGCAACGTAGCTAGTATTTCTAGAATGTGCATATATTGCCAAGATATAACGAATGTTCATGGAGGAACACATTATGGAATATTTTACATGCCAATCCTGATATGACCTTAGATGTTGTTCGGACGTAAAACTCCCCAAAACAAACAAACATATTCTACATGTTCAAATGATCGACTAGATGGGCAAATAATCGTATCATTAGAGCTGCATAGTCCGATGAAGCATCACATTTTCAAAAACCAAAGCAATTATCTATAATTGATTCTACATATCTAACTTAGATACTGATGCATGCATTAAGCATTTGTTGCCGCATAGCAGGGAATATTGGGGACAGTTTAATAGAAGTTGTTACTGCTGAAGCCTATGGTGTCATAATTTTAACTAATTTCACATGTTTGCATTTCGTTTGTTTGTTGTTTTACATCCTTGCAACTTCTAAAGTCATAGCAGGATGGGTACTGACTTGAGACAGTGCGCACTCATGGTGACTTGATAGTGCTGCCCCACTGGGAGACCAGAACACCAGCACCATGACCTGATATTCCACTCAGTCACATTATCCTGACACTGAGCCAACCAGTCCTTGCCCTATCCTAATAATGCCGAGCACCTAACTAGGAAGCAACAAGTATCAATTTTTTAAGTCTTTGGGTTGACTCGACAAGGGTTCAAACCCACGAACCCATGGGTTCGGATCCCCCCGATCTCCCAAAACAGGAGACGGACGCTCAACTCATTCGGCCATCCCGTCTGGTCTGTTTGCATTTCAACTATTTCAAAACTTAGCCATCTAAAATAAAAGTTATTTCAAATTAAAGTCAGATAGATTGTAACAATCAATTGGATGTATTTATCTCAGAAAAATTACAGAAACTCGAAACCATCGGACTATACAACTTTAATATCCAGTAGACTTGATAATAAGTTGACAAGACGACTACACTGGACCTCGTTGCGATCACTGATATATATATATGCTTATTCAGCACTCCGCCCTATTCCACATCTCCACATACACGCAACTACACGCAGGGACCACCAGTAACTTGAGTAAGGCCCCTCCAGTTGTATACAAACACATTTATCTACAGTCATTCACTTCCGCTTTTATTCAGGCCATAGTTTCGTAAATAGGGGATTTCGTAAATAGGGGAGATTGACAAACCAAGTACCATATGTGGAGTGGAGGTTGCTTGTTGGAAGTTTTATGTACTGGCACCATCTAACGTCATGTCAGGAAGGGTACCGATCTGTAACAATGTGCACTAATGGGGACTTTATAGTGCTACCCCACTGGTAAACCAGGCTACCGGTACCATGAGCTGATATCTCACTCAGTCATATTATCCAGACATCGAACCAATCAGTCCTTCCCCTTTCCTAATAATGCAGAGCACCTGGCTAGGAAACAACAAGTATCAATTTTGTAAACCATTGGTTTGACTCGATTGGGAATTGAACTCCTGACCTTCCGCATGGGAAGCCTGCGCTCTACTGATTCGGCCACCGGGTTCGGTGGAGTGGAGGAGGTGGAGGCGGAGTGGGGGTGGGGGCAGGCGTGACTGGTTGAGTGTGAGGTGGGTGGGGGAGGTGGGGGGGGGGGATGTGGGGTGAATCAAAACATGAATGGCTTTTGTGGCGAAATTTGAGTGAATCGGGTTGTTACCAAACTCGCAACACTACTTCACAACGCGGGACACGCCCCTTTAAAACATCAGCCAATCATATCATCTTCAGTATGCACACGTGACACTACAATATGGAAATGTTGCCTTCCATATCACCCCCCCCCCCCCACACACACACACACATACGGCCCCTCATCTCCATCAACATTAATCGGTGTTCCATCGCACGGCGGCTTTGTCGCGTAATGTACACCGCGCATTCGACGTGGAGTCCCGATATGGCAAAGAAGCATTCCGACGGACTCTTGCCATGGTTGAAGACACAAGCAGGACAGACTTGTACACCGACAGTCGACACACTGAATGAAACAGGCGGCAGGCGGCGGGCGGCGGGCGGCGGGCGGCGGGAGGCGGGAGGCGGGAGGCATGGGTGGTGCACAAGTGGGTGGTGCACAAGTGGTTAATGTAGAAGTGGGTGGTGTAGAAGTGGGTGGTGTAGAAGTGGGTGGTGTAGAGGTGGGTGGTGTAGAGGTGGGTGGTGTAGAAGTGGCTGGTGTAGAGGTGGGTGGTGTAGAAGTGGGTGGTGTAGAAGTGGGTGGTGTAGAAGTGGGTGGTGTAGAAGTGGGTGGTGTAGAAGTGGGTGGTGTAGAAGTGGGTGGTGTAGAGGTGGGTGGTGTAGAAGTGGGTGGTGTAGAAGTGGGTGGTGTAGAAGTGGGTGGTGTAGAAGAGTGTGGTGTGTTTTTGTAGTAGTGGGTGGTGTAGAGGTGGGTGGTGTAGAAGTGGGTGGTGTAGAAGTGGGTGGTGTAGAAGTGGGTGGTGTAGAATTGGGTGGTGTAGAAGTGGGTGGTGTAGAGGTGGGTGGTGTAGAAGTGGGTGGTGAGGAGGTGGGTGGTGTAGAAGTGGGTGGTGTAGAAGTGGGTGGTGTAGAATTGGGTGGTGTAGAAGTGGGTGGTGTAGAGGTGGGTGGTGTAGAGGTGGTGTTGTGAGGTGGGTGGTGTAGAAGTGTGTGGTGTAGAGGTGGGTGGTGTAGAAGTGGGTGGTGTAGAAGTGGGTGGTGTAAGTGGGTGGTGTAGAATTGGGTGCTGTGGAAGTGGGTGGTGTAGAAATGGGTGGTGTAGAAGTGGGTGGTGTAGAAGTGGGTGGTGTAGAATTGGGTGGTGTAGAAGTGGGTGGTGTAGAATTGGGTGGTGTAGAAGTGGGTGGTGTAGAGGTGCGTGGTGTAGAGGTGCGTGGTTTAGAGGTGCGTGGTGTAGAATTGGGTGGTGTAGAGGTGTGTGGTGTAGAATTGGGTGGTGTAGAAGTGGGTGGTGTAGAAATGGGTGTTGTGGAAGTGGGTGGTGTAGAAGTGGGTGGTGTAGAAGTGGGTGGTGTAGAAGTGGGTGGTGTAGAAATTGGTGGTGTAGAAGTGGGTGGTGTAGAAGTGGGTGGTGTAGAAGTGGGTGGTGTAGAATTGGGTGGTGTAGAAGTGGGTGGTGTAGAAATGGGTGGTGTAGAAGTGGGTGGTGTAGAATTGGGTGGTGTAGAATTGGGTGGTGTAGAAGTGGGTGGTGTAGAATTGGGTGGTGTAGAAGTGGGTGGTGTAGAAGTGGGTGGTGTAGAAATGGGTGGTGTAGAAGTGGGTGGTGTAGAAGTGGGTGGTGTAGAAGTGGGTGGTGTAGAAGTGGGTGGTGTAGAGGTGGGTGGTGTAGAAGTGGGTGGTGTAGAAGTGGGTGGTGTCGAAGTGGGTGGTGTAGAAGTGGGTGGTGTAGAAGTGGGTGGTGTAGAAGTCGGTGGTGTAGAGGTGGGTGGTGTAGAAGTGGGTGGTGTAGAAGTGGGTGGTGTAGAAGTGGGTGGTGAGGAGGTGGGTGGTGTAGAAGTGGGTGGTGTAGAAGTGGATGGTGTAGAAGTGGGTGGTGTAGAATTGGGTGGTGTAGAAGTGGGTGGTGTAGAGGTGCGTGGTGTAGAGGTGCGTGGTGTAGAGGTGGGTGGTGTAGAAGTGTGTGGTGTCGAGGTGGGTGGTGTAGAGGTGGGTGGTGTAGAAATGGGTGGTGTAGAAGTGGGTGGTGTAGAATTGGGTGGTGTGGAAGTGGGTGGTGTAGAAATGGGTGGTGTAGAAGTGGGTGGTGTAGAAGTGGGTGGTGTAGAATTGGGTGGTGTAGAAGTGGGTGGTGTAGAATTGGGTGGTGTAGAAGTGGGTGGTGTAGAATTGGGTGGTGTAGAAGTGGGTGGTGTAGAGGTGCGTGGTGTAGAGGTGCTTGGTTTAGAGATGCTTGGTGTAGAATTGGGTGGTGTAGAGGTGCGTGGTGTAGAATTGGGTGGTGTAGAAGTGGGTGGTGTAGAAATGGGTGGTGTAGAAATGGGTGGTGTAGAAGTGGGTGGTGTAGAAGTGGGTGGTGTAGAAGTGGGTGGTGTAGAAATGGGTGGTGTAGAAATGGGTGGTGTAGAAGTGGGTGGTGTAGAAGTGGGTGGTGTAGAAGTGGGTGGTGTAGAAGTGGGTGGTGTAGAATTGGGTGGTGTAGAAGTGGGGGTGTAGAAGTGGGTGGTGTAGAAGTGGGTGGTGTAGAATTGGGTGGTGTAGAGTTGGGTTGTGGTAAGTGGGTGGTGTAGAATTGGGTGGTGTAGAAGTGGGTGGTGTAGAGGTGCGTGGTGTAGAGGTGCATGGTGTAGAGGTGTGTGGTGTAGAATTGGGTGGTGTAGAGGCGCGTGGTGTAGAATTGGGTGGTGTAGAAGTGGGTGGTGTAGAATTGGGTGGTGTAGAAGTGGGTGGTGTAGAAGTGGGTGGTGTAGAAGTGGGTGGTGTAGAAGTGGGTGGTGTGTAGAATTGGGTGGTGTAGAAGTGGGTGGTGTAGAAGTGGGTGGTGGAGAAGTGGGTGGTGTAGAAGGCTGTGGTGTAGAAGTGGGTGGTGTAGATGCGGGTGGTGTAGAAGTGGGTGGTGTAGAAGTGGGTGGTGTAGAAGGCTGTGGTGTAGAAGTGGGTGGTGTAGAAGTGGGTGTTGTAGAAGTGGGTGGTGTAGATGTGGGTGGTGTAGAAGGCTGTGGTGTAGAAGTGGGTGGTGTAGAAGTGGGTGGTGTAGAAGGCTGTGGTGTAGAAGTGGGTGGTCTAGAAGTGGGTGGTGTAGAGGTGGGTGATGTAGAAGTGGGTGGTGTAGAGGTTGGTGATGTAGAAGTGGGTGGTGTAGAAGTGGGTGGTGTAGATGTGGGTGGTGTAGAAGGTTGTGGTGTAGAAGTGGGTGGTGTAGATGTGGGTGGTGTAGAAGGCTGTGGTGTAGAAGTGGGTGGTGTAGATGTGGGTGGTGTAGAAGGCTGTGGTGTAGAAGTGGGTGGTGTAGATGTGGGTGGTTTAGAAGGCTGTGGTGTAGAAGTGGGTGGTGTAGCAGTGGGAACATACTGTGGCTTTTGGTCAGATTGACAAACAAATCACCTGTGGAAATCTAATATCCCTATTGAGGTGTTCACATTTCCTGTGCTTGTTTGCGGACAGTCCGCCGCACACCAGTCAATTTGTTTCCTCCCTGTTTGCTCTTTTGCTCGTTTTTATGTTTCTGTTTGTTCTTCTGGTTCTTCTTTTTGTCCTTGTTATACTTATGCATTAGTGATTGTTCTTCTGCTTGTTCATTTTGTTCTACTGCTCATTCTTCTGAACCGTTATTGTTCTTCTGATTGTTCTTGTTCTATTTGTTTTTCTTGTTCTTCTGCGTGTTCTGTGGTGTGTTCTGTTGTTTGTATATTCCCATACACATTTTTGTTCCTTGATAAAACTCTATATATAGCATCTCAGTCAGAATTCTAACGAGATCGCGTCATCATTTCAGGAGCCGTATTTCCTTGTTGGTAACATAGGTCAGCAAAAGAAGAATGGGTGATATAAATAGTAGTTTTGTCATAGCAACTTCCCTTTTACAATAATACTGTGAACAGGAAGTTGTACACGAATATATATTTAAAAGCCTCCGCGATTATGTGACTTATGCAATGAGCTGACATAATGTCTATGTAGCAAAATGTACCGTGTATGACTAAAGTTGTACGTAATTGTCGACAGCTATGACAATTCCAGTATTGTAAAAGTAACTCTCCACAAAAAGCAAATATCCTATAATTTCATACAACAAATATTCCTCCATAAGTACAAGCTCAATAATCAAATTATATTATCACATTAAATAATGCACAGAGTAATTTCCAGTGGACCGAACTGGAAGGCTGTTTGTGTGTTTTTTGTTTTACGTCCTAGCCACATCTAAGGTCATATCAGGACGGGTACCGACTTGTGACAGTGCGCACTTATGGCGACTTTAGAGTGTTGCCCCACTGGGAAATCAGGCCACCAGCACCAAGTCCTGATATCCCACTCAGTCACATTATCTTGACACTGAGCGAACCAGTCCTTGCCATATCCTATTAATGCTGAGCACCTGGCTAGGAAGCGAGAAGTATACATTTTTATGTCATTGGTTTGACTTGACCAGGGTTCGAACCAATGAACTCATGGGGTCGGATCCACCGATCTCCCAAAACAGGGGACGGATGCTCAACTCAATCGGCCACCCCGCCTGGTGTACTGGAAGGCTGAGGAGCATTTGAAATCACTCCACCTGCCCATGAGGCACTGGACGAAGTGGCCGAATCAGTAAATGTGAAGGCTTCGTGTGTGGAAGGTTGGGAGAGTCAACCCAATGACTTACAAAATTGATACTTGTCGCTACCTAGCATGGCGCTCTGCATTAAACGGATAAGTAAAGGCTCTGTCACACCTCGCCGGATTGGGGAAACGGAAAGAAACCGAACAAAGTCCGTTGATATCCAGCAAAGTCCGGTTTGTGTCTGAGGCATATCCGTTTCATATCCATTGCATATCCGTTGATATTAGTTGATATCCGGCCAAATCCGTTACAAGTTTTGAGCATGCACAAAACTTGTAATGGATTGTGCCGGACTGAGAGGATGCGGATGATATTATCCATTATCGTTCGTTCCTCGTCTGTTCCCCATCCGTTCCCATCTGTTCCCATCTGTTCCCGTCCGTTACCGTCCGTTACCGCCTGTTACCATCCGTTCCTGTCCATTACCGTCCGTTCCGTGCATTCCCGTCCATTACATATCCATTACACATCCGTTGCCATTTGTTATAGTTCTTTTTGTATACTGAATTGTCCGTTGATCCTTACATATCTTATCAACCGTTACCGTCTGTTACCTATTTGTTACCATCTGTTACCCATCCATTACCGCCCGTTACATATTCGATACATTTCACATCCGAATCACACCAGACTAGAATATTTTTGTCCAGCTCTATCCGTTTCCTCAATCCGGCAATGTGTGACAGGGGCTTTAATGGGCCTGTCACATCATGACGCTTCTCACCAATGCGCAAAATCACTTTTAATCGTCGAGACACGTCAAACTTTGTTTGGCGCGCCGTCCTGATATGACCTTAGATGTTGCTAGGATGTAAAACAACAAAGCAAATGTTTGGCGCAATGTGTGGGAACGACCCTCACGTGCGCGCGGCGGGTGCCTAGTGTTCGCCTAACGTTATTCCAGGGCTTTTGACGTATCTCGACGCGCCCCTAAAGTCGCCATAATGTTAGCACCCGCACGTTCTCGCACGTCAAAAGTTTTGTGCAAGCACAAAACTTTGCCGATCCCCTAACGCGCGCCATCGACAGTCACCATCCATCAACGATTACCAAAGCGTGCCTAACGTGCGCGTAACGCTTCCTGACATTTCCCGACGTTGCGCCAAAAAATGACAAACGTCGGCGCGTGTTGGCGAGAAGCTTCGTAATGTGACAGCACCATAAAGACTGGTTACCTCACTAGCAGGATAATGTGACTGAGTGGGAAATGGGGTCATGATGCTGGTGGCCTGGTTTCCCAGTGGGGCAGCACTATAAAGTGACCACCAGTGCACACAAGTCGGTACCCATTATGGTATGACCGTAGATGTAGCCAGGAAATAAAAATCAGTGCGCATTGTCACAAGTTGTTACCAATTCCGATATGACCTGACCTATTGCTAGGATGTTTGTTTGTTGTTGTTTTATGTTCTTGCAACATCTAAGGTCATATCAGGATGGATTTTGCTAGGACGTAAAAATCCCAACAAACAAACACAGCCTATAGTTTTACCACACGTGTATCCCATAAACTAAAATTACACATGTCCTTTGTTTTTGTTTATTTTTGTGGGGATTTTTGTTATAAATATGTTTATTCTGCTGAATAAGTTCTTTTGTCAGCGCCGAAGCACTGGTCTTGCAGACATTTTTGAATTAGGGATTATTTACACCAAAAAAATGGTATATAGAGTAAGGTATATACAATAAATGTTGAATACACAATTTGCAGCAGAAAACATTAGCAATGGCCGTGTCATATGACTACATCAATCAGATCGATATGAGTATTTACATGGTATTTAGAACATAAGCAGAAATTATCTTCTGTATTCATTTCTGTAGTCACTTTTAATGTAGGGTTATGTCATTATCAGTTGGAGTTACACAAGCGGTATATAATTTATAAATGTCAGTTTGCTAGGAATATTCTAGTATACAGAGATGTTTTACTATTTGCTATAGTGATTTCATATGGTACTTGCTCCGTTCAGCAGAGAGAGCACCGGGCGCGGTGGCCGGGTAGATAGAGCGCGAGCCTCCCGTGCGGGAGATGGGGAGTTTGGTTCCCGGTCCAGTCAAACCAATGACTTATAAAATTAATACTTATCACTTCCTAGCCTGGTGCTCGGCATTAATAGGATAGGGCAAAGACTGGTTAGCTCAGTATTACTATTAGGATAATGTGACTGAGTGGGATATCAGGTCATGGTGTCACTGGTCTCCCAGTGGGGAAGCACTATAAAGTCGTCATGAGTGTGCACGGTCACAAGTCGGTACCCGTCCTGATATGACCTTAGATGTTGCCAGGACGTAATACTCCAACAACAAACCAACCATATGGTACTTGCGTCGTTCAGTCGAGCAGAAAACAGCCCCTGTATCGAAGTGACGCATGCGCACTCGTGACCAGGGCGCCACCACCTGACAATGGTCGGGGACTACTATTGGGGAGCAGAAGCCACGCATGCGTGAAACCAATGAGGAAGCCAGCCAGGCGAATCAGGGAGGCCGAACCTGGAAGGGCAAACTCGGGGTGACTGGGTGGTAACAAGTTGACCCCGTGAGGACACGGTGAGTATGGGAGGGTGTGGGTGTGAGTGTGGATGGGTGTGAGTGTGGGAGGGTATGAGTGTGGGAGGGTGTGGGAGGGTGTGGGTGGGTGGTTGGTGGGTGGGTGGGTTGTGTGGGTGTGTGTGTGCGTGTGTGGGTGGGTGTGTGGGTGAGTGTGAATGGGTGTGTGGGTGAGTGTGGATGGGTGTGTGGGTGAGTGTGGGTGAGTGTGGATGGGTGTGTGGGTGAGTTTGGATGGGTGTGAGTGTTGGAGGGTGTGGGTGTGAGTGAATGTGGGAGGGTGTGGGTGTGACTGTGAGTGTGGGGTGGGTGTGAGTGGGGTTGGGTGGATGTGGGTGTAGGTGTGGGTGTGTGAGCGTGGGGGGTGTGTGAGTGAGTGTGGGTGGGGGGAGTGTGGGTGTGGGTGGTTGTGGGTGTGAGTGTGGGTATGAGTGGATGTGTAGGTGGGGTGGGTGTGGGTCGCTGTCGGGGTGTGGGTCGATGTGGGTGGATGGGTGAGGGGGTATGAAGGATGAGAGCATGCAGTGCGTGAGTGAGTGAGTGAATGTGAGTGAGTGAGTGAGTGAGTGACTGAGTGAGTGAGTGAGTGAGTGAGCGAGTGAGTGAGTGAGTGAGTGAGTGAGTGACTTGGGGGGTTTAACATCACGTCGGCAACTATAGCCATATATTCATGGCGAGATGTTTTTTTAATATAAATGTTTAATCTCGACTATATAACCCAACAGAGAACTAAATTGGTTGGTTGTTGGAGTTTTACATCCTGTCAACATCTAAGGTCATATCAGGACAGGTACCGACTTGTGACAGTGCACACTGGTGGCAACTTTTATAGCACGATCACCTGATATCTCACTCAGTCACATTATCCTGACACCGAGCCAACAAGTCCTGGCCCTATCCTAATAATGCCGAGCGTCTGACTAGGAAGCGTCAATTGTAAATTTGTCAGTCAGTGATTTGACTCGACCAGGGTTCGAACCCGTGGGTGGGTGTAGGTGTGCGCGTGAGTGTGGGTGTGGATGGATGGGTAGGGGGGGGGGATAAGAGCATGCAGTGAGTGAGTTGGGGGGTTTACTCCACGTCGGCAACTATAGCCATATTCATGGCGAGAATTTTCTTCAAGTTTTACTTTTTATTTTTTAATCTCGATTATATAACTCAACAGAGAAGTAAATTGGTTGGTTGTGGAGTTTTACCTCCTGGCAATATCTAAGGCAATATCAGGAAGGGTACCGACTTGTGTCCACTAATGGCGACTTCATAGTGCTGTCCCATTTGGAGACCAGACTACCAGCACCATGACCCAATATCCCACTCAGTCACATTATCCTGACACTGTGCGAACCAGTCCTTGTCCTATCCTATTAATGCCGAGCGCCAAGCTAGGAAGTGACAAGTACCAATTTTATAAGTCATTGCCCTTGACTCGGCCGGCATTCGAACTCTCGACCTTCCGCACGGGAGGCCTACACTCTACCGATTCCACCACGGCGTCCGGTGCGTGGACATTACAGGCCCGCAATCTGACCTGCTTCGACAACAGTGTGATACCGGGCCAGGACGGGGATTAAATAACATCTCCCGAGGCGGTGGGCAATAACCACCGCTCCCGTGACCCCAGCAAGGTCACGCCGCCCTCCCCGTGCCCACTCGCACTCACTCGGTCGCCACACATCGACGGCGCTTTGATGGATGCGCAATTTCTGTTGGGTCACCGACGAAGTTGTAGACAAGTTTTGTTTGTTTGTTGTTTTATGTCCTAGCAACATATAAGGTCATACCTAAGGTCACTCTGACTCAGTCGCCACACATCGACGGCGCTTTGATGGATGCGCGCTTTCTGTTGTGTCACCGACGGAGTTGTAGACAAGTTTTGTTTGTTTGTTGTTGTTTTATGTCCTAGCAGCATCAAAGGTCATATCTAAGGTCATACTGACTCGGTCGCCACACATCGACGGCGCTTTGATGGATGCGCAATTTCTGTTGGGTCACCGACGAAGTTGTAGACAAGTTTTGTTTGTTTGTTGTTTTACGTCCTAGCAACATATAAGGTCATACCTAAGGTCACTCTGACTCGGTCGCCACACATCGACGGCGCTTTGATGGATGCACAATTTCTGTTGGGTCACCGATGGAGTTGTAGACAAGTCTTGTTTGTTTGTTGTTGTTTTATGTCCTAGCAACATATAAGGTCATACCTAAGGTCACTGACTCAGTCGCCACACATCGACGGCGCTTTGATGGATGCGCGCTTTCTGTTGGGTCACTGACAGAGTTGTAGACAAGTTGTGTTTGTTTGTTGTTGTTCTATGTCCTAGCAACATATAAGGTCATACCTAAGGTCACTGACTCAGTCGCCACACATCGACGGCGCTTTGATGGATGTGCGCTTTCTGTTGGGTCACCGACGGCGTTGTAGACAAGTTGTGTTTGTTTGTTGTTGTTTAATGTCCTAGCAGCATCAAAGGTCATATCTAAGGTCATACTCACTCGGTCACCACACATCGACGGCGCTTTGATGGATGCACACTTTCTGTTGGGTCACCGACGGAGTTGTAGACATGAGTAGGCAATCTCATTCATTTAGTTATCCATTGAAGTAGTTTGTCCATGTAAGGAGGGAATTTTAAGTACTGGATTTACACGCAATGACACTGAATTTTCTTGATACACAAAAGTAACCTTTGCAACATTAGTGCTTTACATTAGTTACACCAAGGAGAGAGAGGGGGAATGGGGAGAGGGGGGTGGGAGAGGGGGGGGGTGGGAGAGAGGGGGAGAGAGGGAGACGGAGAGGGGGGTGTTAGAACTCAGTGAGAGGGAGAGGAGGAGGGGAGAGGGAGAGGGAGAGGGGAGAGGGAGAGGAGGAGGGGAGAGGGAGAGGGAGAGGGAGAGGAGACGGAGAGGGAGAGGGAGAGGGAGAGGGGGAGGAGAGGAGGGGGGGAGGGGGGAGGAGAGGGGGGGGGGAGAGGAGGAGGGGGATAGGAAGTGGGTAGTGGGAGTGGGGAGAGAATACGAAAGATTACACACTGGTAACTGTTATGTTTGAAAAACAAGCCCTACAGAAACACAAATTCACTGCGGACATTGCAAAGGCTCTATGCGTGGCGCCGTCAACTCAGTACTTATCACTGCTGCCGTTTACATTTCGCGGTTCATATCTAATCATGTCGACATTGCAACTACAAGCACGGCTTACCACAACATAGAATGTCAAGTGATTATATATTTTCCTGACTTGGAGATGTCAGAATGAAGTGCAATGACAAATACTAACGTGATATTGTAATTATTATATTCCGATTCATAGTCGTATCTTATTATTCTATGCTGCGGGCCAGCTGTTTATTGCGGAATGCTATCGTTTGTGGCGCCACCTGTGGTGGCTATTATAACTAAACCGAGAGCATCGTTACTTCAATTGGCCTTGGAAGTAATACAAATATATAAATTTTACCTCGGGACTATGCCTCTGGCTACTCGAAGGCCAGGGAGAAGGAACCACATCCGGGTCCAGCAATTAGCATAATCAGCTCACAGCAGGAGGACCTTACCCTACCATGACTATCATGTTTCTCTAGAACCTTTTCGAAAACACAATAAGTAAGTATCCATATAGAGCTAAATCATTTTTTATCCTAAAAAGTATGTAAAAAATTGCTGGACCCGGATGTGCTTCCTTCTCCCTGACCCATGACAATCCGAGGCGATTACCTCGGGAAAACACCAGTTATCCATCATCTGTACCCAGGTAGGATTCCTATACTATACATATATATATAGCAATTTTTTTGTTTATTGGGGATTTGTAGTGCTGCCCCACTGAGAGACCAGATCGCCGGCACCATTACCCGATATGCCACTCAGTCACCTTATCGTGATGCTGAGCAAACCATTCTTTGTCAGGCTAAGTAGCGACCAGAATCAATTTTGAAAGTCATTGGTTTGACTCAGCTGGGGTTCGAGCCCACAACCTCCCACATGGGAAGTCAGTATATATAGCGAAAACAGCGCTTGAACATTTTGTGACAAACTAGCGTGCAAGATTTAACCCCCCCCCCCCCCTCGGCATGCTTAGATCACCATGGAATTAGCAAGGATTGAAAAGAGCTGATTCATTGGACCCTCAGGAGATCAAATCGCCATTACCTCTCGCCTCAAAATAAACAAGGAACCCCATTCACAAACTTTCCATAGTTTGCCTACTAAAACCTTAGATGTTGCCAGCACGCAAAACCCCAATAACCAACAAACCAACTAAAATAAATACTTACTTAGTTAATTTGAAAAACTGATGCTGTGTCAACTTTGGGATAAGTCAGGTGTTTGCGGTGAGGACCCTGGGTCAGCCATATGTAACGGTACGACATTGGCTGAGACAACCCGTAATGTGACACCCAGTAAAGGGAGTCAGGTGTGGGATGGGACTTCCTCCCTCCACTGCAGTGATCAAACAGAACTGTAGATATCAAACAAAACTATTAAGTGTAAGCAATATTCAACGGTGTATAGAAGCGGAATTCTGATGAATGAGAGGTGGCAGTACAGTATGACGGATAATGGTGGTGGTGGTGATGGGAGGGAGTCCATGGTGTGTGTGTGTGGGGGGGGGGGGGCAGGGCCTATCCGTGACCACCAACCCAACGGTGATTATTATAGGTGAAAATGGTGAATATCTGTACTGAGCATGTTATAAAAATTATGCAGGTGGCGCCACCAGTATAGTGTTGGGTCTTATGAAGTATAACAATAATAATAATAATTCCCATATGTATATTTATACTTACATAATGCGTTATATATCACATATACATAAAGTGAACTTTTTCTCTTAAACCATCGATCAACTGCTAACACAACGGACCCCTGGACTCACAGTGGACCCGGCTGTAAGAGGATCTGGGTTCTTTCAAAGGCAGAGAATCCTCACTCTCACAGGCCATCAATCAGCCACCTTAACCGCGGTCGATGCAGCTTTGAGGACAACGGCTTACCTGAGTGTTTTAACTCAAATACACCCCTGGTGTAGGCCTACTGGTGCAGCCCTGTGTGCAAAATGGAGGCATGGGTAGGTGGTGATTGCCTGGTGGTTGCGTGATGAATGTGTGGTGATTGCGTGGTGATTGCGTGGTGATTATGTGGCGATAGTGTGGTGATATTGTGCTGATATTGTGCTGATAGTGTGGTGAGTGTGTGGTGATAGTGTGGTGATATTGTGCTGATAGTGTGGTGATAGTGTGGTGAGGAAGCGGTGAGTAGGCAATGAGTGAATAGTGAATGAATAGGTGGTGAGTAGGTGGTGAGTAAACGGTGATTGGGTGGTGAGTAGGTGGTGAGTAGCCGGTGAGTACGTGGTGAATAGGCGGTGAGTAGGTGGTGAGTAGGCGGTGAGTAAACGGCGAGTGGGTGGTGAGTAGGTAGTGAGTAGGTAGTGAGTAGGTGGTGATTGGGTGGGTGGTGAGTAGGCGGTGAGTAGACGGTGAGTCGGCAGTGAGTAGGCAGTGAGTGGGTGGTCTGTAGATGGTGAGTAGGTGGTGAGTAGGTGGTGAGTAGGCAGTGAGTAGGCGGTGAGTAGGTGGTCAGTTGGTGGTGAGTAGGCGGTGAGTAGGTGGTGAGTAGGTGGTGAGTAGGTGGTGAGTAGGTGGTGAGTAGGTGGTCAGTAGGCAGTGAGTAGGCGGTGAGTATGTGGTGAGTATGTGGTGAGTAGGTGGTGAGTAGGTGGTGAGTAGGTGGTGAGTAGGTGGTGAGTAAGTGGTGAGTAGTGAGTAGGTGGTGAGTAGGCAGTGAGTAGGTGGTAAGTAGGCGGTGAGTAGCTGGTGAGTAGGTGGTGAGTAGTGGTGAGTAGTGGTGATAGGTGGTGAGTGTAGGTGGTGAGTAGGTGGTGAGTAGGTGGTGAGTAGGTGGTGAGTAGGTGGTGAGTAGTGAGTAGGTGGTGAGTAGGTGGTGAGTAGGTGGTGAGTAGTGAGTAGGTGGTGAGTAGGCAGTGAGTAGGTGGTAAGTAGGTGGTGAGTAGGTGGTGAGTAGGTGGTGAGTAGTGAGTAGGTGGTGAGTAGGCAGTGAGTAGGTGGTGAGTAGGTGGTGAGTAGGCAGTGAGTAGACGGTGAGTATGTGGTGAGTAGGCGGTGAGTAGGCGGTGAGTAGGTGGTCAGTTGGTGGTGAGTAGGCGGTGAGTAGGCGGTGAGTATGTGGTGAGTATGTGGTGAGTATGTGGTGAGTATGTGGTGAGTAGGCAGTGAGTAGGCCGTGAGTATGTGGTGAGTATGTCGTGAGTAGGTGCTGAGTAGGTGCTGAGTAGGTGGTGAGTAGTGAGTAGGTGGTGAGTAGGCAGTGAGTAGGTGGTAAGTAGGCGGTGAGTAGGTGGTGAGTAGGTGGTGAGTAGGTGGTGAGTAGGTGGTGAGTAGTGAGTAGGTGGTGAGTAGGTGGTGAGTAGGTGGTGAGTAGGTGGTGAGTAGGCAGTGAGTAGGTGGTGAGTATGTCATGAGTAGGTGGTGAGTAGGTGGTGAGTAGTGAGTAGGTGGTGAGTAGGCAGTGAGTAGGTGGTGAGTAGGTGGTGAGTAGGTGGTGAGTAAGCAGTGAGTAGGTGGTGAGTAGGCGGTGAGTAGGAGGTGAGTAGTCCAGAATGTCCTGCCTCCTGTGACTCTAGATATAAAAGCTCCATTCCCAAAACTCATGTAGTCGGTAGCTCAAGATCCCCAATTCCTAAATTCCCATTTCCCTTCAGCCATGCAGTCCGCAACTGCTTTGTTGTCATTCTTTTCATATCACTAAATTCATGTTTTAAGGATACAAAACTAGGAATGAAAGAAGCCATTAAATATCGCATTAATAACCTGCTGT
Organism: Branchipolynoe longqiensis; assembly: GCA_030323885.1. Lineage (NCBI taxonomy): Eukaryota > Metazoa > Annelida > Polychaeta > Phyllodocida > Polynoidae > Branchipolynoe > Branchipolynoe longqiensis. The sequence continues at coordinate 155,919,825 of CM059186.1, forward strand.
GTGGGTGTGGATAGTAGCCATGATGCATTGGAGCTGCCAGTTCATGCTGGTACAAAATGACTGACTGCTCCCCAGCTGTAAATGTTTGTTTGTTGTTGGTGTTCTACGTCCAAGCAACATCTAACGTCATATCAGGATGGGTACCAACCTGTGACAGTGTGCACTCATGGCAACTTTTCAGTGCTGCCTCACTGGGAAACCAGGCTGCTGACACAATGACCCAATATCCCACACAGTCGCATTATCTTGATATTGTGCTTACCAGTCCTTGTCCTGTCCTATTAATGTCGAGCACCAGGCTAGGAAGCGACAAGTATAAATTTTATAAGTCATTGGGTTCACTCGGCAGAGAATCGAACTTCTAACCTTCCACAACCTGCGCTCTACGAATTCGGCCATTGCGTCCGGTGCACCCCCAATCTCCCAGCTGTAGGAATTTTGGACCGGAAGTTAGGGTTTCGAACGTGAATCTGGATTGGCGTTGTTGATTCTGTGTGTATGCGTTTTGTTTTGATTTTGTGAGCTTGGTTGTTTTTTTTCGGGGAGGGTGGGAGGTAAATTCTTAGAAGTGAACCAACCCACCAACCTTATTTGATTTAGGAAATGACACTAAAGCTCTGGGGATGAGAGGGGGATTCCGTTTTTCTCAGCTCTTAGGTGTATTAGAAGTTGCATGATATGGCTCAATGAGCGCAATGCATAGCAACATGACTAGCATCTAGGCTAGTCACGAATATGCAAACCGAGCATTAATGGCAGTTTCCTTGTTATGCCTGCATGTGATCCGACTCAACCTGGTTTGTTTCTTTATTCACATGTGCGCATTGCATATTTACATGGATTTAACCAACCGAATCGGTAGAGTGCAGGCCTCGCGTGCGGGAGATCGGGAGTTTGGTTCCCCGTTGAGTCAAAACAGTGACTTATAAAATTGCTACTTGTGGCTTCCTAGCCTGGCGCTCAGCATTAATAGGATAGTGCAAGAACTTGTTAGCTCATTGTCAGGATAATGTGATAGTGGGATATCTGGTCATGGTGCTTGCAGCCTGATTTCCCAGTGAGGCAGCACTATACTAGTATAGTATAGTATGACCTTAGATGTTGCCAGGACATAAAACTCCACCAACCAACCACCCGTTTATTCATATGGATTCAACCAAATGTTGTACTTGTCGATTCGATAAGGAATGACACAGACTAAAAGAGTGCATGTAACAGTCATTACTGACATGGGTGAACAGATGCATCTTGGGCCCAGTTAGGAATTTACAACCTGTAGCTGGTTGGTTGTTGGAGTTTTACATCCTGGCAACATCTAAGGTCATATCAGGATGGGTACTGACTTGTGATAGTGCACACTCACGATAACTTAACAGTGTTGCCCCACTGGGAAATCAGGCTGCCAGCATCATGACCCAATATCCCACTCAGTCACATTTATTATCCTGATACTGAGCCAACCAGCCCTTGCCCTATCCTAATAATGCCGAGCACCAGGCTATGTAGCCAAAAGTATCAATTTGATAAGTCAATGCTTTCAGTCGGCTGGGACTCAAACTCCCGATCTTCTGCAGGGGAGGACCGCACTCTACCGATTCAGCCACCGGCGTTAGGTGAATAATTATATTAATTGATCTTCTGAAATAAAACTCTGTACATAGCCTACATTTATTGATGATATTGCTTAAGACTTGGTGCATATCCTGCGTCGGTGTTCTCTAATAAAACTTGATTCATAAATAAAATATACAACATTACAAAAACTGCAGTCGCAAATGTAAAATTCACTTAAAAAGAATAACTGAAACTTCTCAACATCGGCAGCAGGAGCCAACACTGTCTTCCCTCCCTCACCGAACACAACGCGGACCGAATCGCTTCAAGGCCCAGTCACACTATGGCTTGCGACCGCTGGTGACTGCTTTGCGACCAAAAGACCCGCTGGTCACCGAGCTATGAAAATGGTTGGTGACCGTTTTGGTCGCAATGAGGTTTTTGGGACAGCAACTGCAACCTCCTTGTGACCAAAATGGGCGCCTGGAGGTCAAGGATCACTGAGAACCCACTTTGCGACCACTTGTGAGCACTTGCGACCATTTTGCGACCACCCGCTTTTTGTGGTCACAAGCATAGTGTGACTGGGGTATTATATGATTCACATCGGCCACGTGGTGGGATAAGGCACATCCAAGAGAGTCTGGCCACTGTCCAATCACACGGCCAACTCTGCAGGTTTGAATGATATAAACGCGACGTGTGAGTTGGTTACGAGCACACCTGCCCCGAAACGCCCACAGGCCAGGCAAGCCTCGTTGGTTTGTCGTTTGGGGGTATTTTGGCTTTACTTGCTGTGGTTCAGGTGTTAAACTCAAATTGTCATTTCACTACCATCACCATGAATCACAGCGCTGTGGTAGGTGTGGGTGTGGGTGTGTGGGTGTGGGTGTGTGGGTGTGGGTGTGTGGGTGTGGGTGTGTGGGTGTGTGGGTGTGGGTGTGTGGGTGTGGGGGTATGCGTGTGTGGGTGTGGGTGTGGGTCTGGCTGTGGGTGTGTGGGTGTGGCTGTGGCTGTGGCTGTGGGTCTGACTGTGGATGTGGGTGTGGGTGTGGGTGTGAGTGTGTCTGTGGATGTTGGCGTGGGTGTGAGTGAGGGTGAGGGTAGGTGAGAGTAGGTGTGGGAGGAGTGGAGTGGGAGTAGGAACGAGAGTAGCGGTTGGGGTGGGAGTTGTTGGAGGAGTGGTGGTGGGAATTGTGGTTGGGGTGGTGATGAGAATGGTGGTGGGAATGGTGGTGGGAATGGGGATAGAAGTGGTGTTTGGAGTGGTGGTGGGAGTGGGGTTGGAATGGGGGTGGGAGTGTGGGCTGGAAGTTGGGGTGGGAGTAGGTGTGGGAGTGGGAGGAGTGATGGTGCGTGTGGGAGGAGTGGTGTTGGGAGTGGTGTTGGGAGTTGGGGGGAGTGGCGATGTGGGTGGGGGTGCGAGTACGAGTAGGAGTGGGTGTGACTGGTGTTGTGAGTGCGGCTGTGAGTGAGGGTGTGAGTAAGGGTGTGAGTGGGGGTGTGAGTGACGTTGGGAGTGCTGGGGGAGTGGGGCTGTGAGTGGGGGTGTGAGTGGGGTTGGGAGTGGTGGGGTGAGTGAGGTTGGGAGTGGTGGGGGAGTGGGAGTGAGTAAGGGTGTGAGTGTGAGTGGGGTTTGGAGTAGTGGGGGAGTGGGGGTGTGAGTGGGGGTTGGGGGGTTGGATATGAGTGATGGTGGGAGTGGAGGGTCTTGGATGCATGCACCCGTCTCATTGCTCCTTCTGAGTCTGTCCTTCCGAGACCTCAACGCACGGTGCGCCATCTTGTTTGACAACCCCTAGTGGCACAGAGCAGCGTTTCCTCCTGGTCCATGATTACTGACTGAAACATCCGACACAAAGCCAGGTGTGTACTGTACGACGTTCTACTCGTGTATCCATGACCACACATCGGGAACCAGGTGAATAAAATGCAATACTGTGCGAGTTGCTATGAAACAACTAATAACTCCTGTAATGGAATGGAAGCTGCATTGAGACTTGCAGTTATTTACAGATCAAGCCCCGTCCTAGTATGACCTTAGGTGATAAATAAGCCGTGGTTAGCAGTGACATGTGGATGTGCTGATACATTAGGTAGTGATGGCTGGCGGAATGGCCGAGAATAATTATAACTTCTAATCATATGGCCAATGATTTCATAGATATTGTATTACGTTAAATGATGAGAGTTTGTTTGTTGTTTGTTTGTTGTTGTTTTACGTCCTAGCAACATCTAAGGTCATATCAGGACGGGTACCGACTTGTGACAGTGCGCACTCATGGCCACTTTATAGTGCTGTCCCACTGGGAAACCAGGCCGCCGGCACCATGACCTCACTGAGCACACCAGTCCTTGCCCTATCCTAATAATGCCGAGCGCCTGGCTAGGAAGCGACAAGTATCAATTTTCAAGTCATTGGTTTGACTCGACTGGGACTCGAACCCACGACCCCACGATCTACCAGCACGGGAGACGGACGCTCTAACTCATTCGGCCATCCCGTCTGATGAGAGGGTTGGTCTGTGGGTGTAGGGAGGGTGGTTATTGCGCTAGAGGGGGACTGAGGTGTACTGAGGAAAAGAATAATAGTTCCGGAAGTGAGACAGGGGCGAAGTAGATATATGGAGCGGTAGTGTCAGGGAGAGAAAGAGATGGGGGGGGGCTAGAAAGAGAGATAGAAAGAGAGAAAGAAAGAATGAGAGAGGGAGAAAGAAAGAAAGAAAGAGAGAGAAATAAAGAGAGAGAAAGAACGAAAGAGAGAGAAAGAAAGAAAGAAAGAAAGAGAGAATGAAAGAGAGAAAGAAGGAGAGAAAGAGAGAAAGAGAGATAGAGAGAAAGGAAGAGAACGAAAGAAATAGAAAAAATGAGAGAAAGATAGGAAAATAGAAAGGAGAAAGAGACAGAGAATGTAAGGAGAAAAAGATAAAAGCGAAGAAAAGGAGAAGGAAGAAAGAGCAGGACGAAGAAGTAGAGGGTGGGAGAAAGAGGGGGATGGGGGAAAAGATAAAAGAGAAGAAAAGAAAAGGAGAAGGAGGAAAGAGCAGGAAGAAGAACTAGAGGGTGGGAGAAAGAGAGGGATGGAGAAAAAAAGGGATGGAGAAAAAGAGCGATCGGGAAAAAAAGGGATGGAGAGAAGGAAGGATGGAAGAAAGAGAGGAAGAAAGAGGAAGAAAGAGAGGGGAGAAATATAGAGGAAGAAAGAGAAAGGAAGAAAGATAAGGAGGAAGAAAGAAAGGGGAAGAAAGAGAGCGAGGGAGAAAGAGAGGGAGGAAGAAAGAGAGGAAGAAATAGAGGAAGAAAGAGAGGAAGAAAGAGAGGAATAAAGAGAGGAAGAAAGAGAGGAAGAAAGAGAGGAAGAAAGAGAGGAAGAAAGAGAGGAAGAAATAGAGGAAGAAATAGAGGAAGGAAGAGAGAGGAAGGAAGAGAGAGGAAGAAAGAGAGGGAGGAAGAAAGAGAGGGAGGAAGGAAGAGAGGGAGGAAGAAAGAAAGGGGAAGGAAGAGAGGGAGGGAGGAAGAAAGAAAGAGAAAAAGAAAGGGAGAGAAAGAGGGAGAAAGAGGGAAAGAGAAAGAGGGGAAAAGAGAGAAAGCGACAAGGAGAGAAAGCGACAAAGAGTCAAAGTGAGAAAGAGGGAGAAAAAGAACGAGAAGCAAGAACTGGCAAGAGAACGGAAGGGGCAGAAGAAAAATGAGTGAAGGAAGGGGACAGGTGGAAAGTGGTGGGAAGCGTAGGAAGGCGCACACAAATACACGGAAGAGTAATGGATGAAGGGAGCGGGTAGAGAGGGAAGACAGAACGAGGAAAGCAGGGTGAGAGAAGACTACCTATGGCCTGTGGATTTATCCCCCTCCTTTATGGTGCTGTCACATTACAATGTTTCTCGCCAATGCGCATCGACGTGTGTCATTTTTTGGCGAAATGTCGGGAGACGTCTGGAAGCGTTACACACGTGTTAGGCATGCGTTGGTATTCGTTCATCTACGGCGATGTTCGGCAAGGGTCGGCAGCATGCGTCATCAGATCTGCAAAGTTTTGTGCTTGCACAAAACTTTTGACGACTGACAACGTGCGACAATGCATGGGTACCAACATTATGGTGATGTCAGAAGCACATCGACATCGCTGGAATAACGTTATGCGAATGGTAAGCACACGCCACGCATGTGTGAGGCTTGTTACCACACGTTGCACCAAATGGTTGCTTTTTGTTGTTTTATGTCCTACCAACATCTAAGGTCATATCAGGACGGCGCGCCAAACTTTTACCACAAGGTTGGCCGCACGCTACCGATATGTTGTGCTGATGCAAACAAGTTTGGCATCTCTCGATGATTAAAAGTGATTTTGCGCGTTGGTGGTGCACCGGCGAGATACGTCGTAGTGTGACAGGGCTATTACAATTGTCTCCCAGCAAACAGGCATGTGTTAAGAAGAAAACAGGAGGTGAGGGAAATAAGGTAAGCCTGTGTAAATACGGAAATGGGACAGGTGTTCATCCCACGCTCGCATTTTCAGATATTACATGACGTGCTGTTCCATCATTTAGCCTCACCCCCAACTCTCTCTATCACAAGAACAACAACGTGCGACACATTCCATGTGTACTGTTCAGGCAGATATAATTAACCTACATATTATGCAGACGGCGTGATTTTAACACGTGAGAGGTCCTGTTGACTGGCCTGCTCTATATTGTGGTGGAGCCCGACGCCACTTTGTTTGTAAAGTAGGTTTCAGATGCATCGCTTTAACCGGGCCGATAGGCCGCCACGACTGTCGACTGGCAACTGAATAGTGTGTGTAAGTATGTGTGGGTTGACTGGCGAGTTAAGAGATTGGTGGTGATGATGATGGAGATGATGATGATGATGATGATGATGATGAAAACTCGGGAAATGGGGGGGGGAGCAGAGGCAGAGGCAGAGGCAGAGGCAGGGGGCGGGGGACAGTGGGGAGGGAGCAGGAGGGGTGAATCTTTTTAGGGGGTTTTGGTTTAGCAACATCTAAGGTCATTTGAGGACCGGTACCGATTTGTGACAGTGCAAACTCATGGCGAATGTTTAGTGCTGCCGCACTGGGAGACCATGCTGCTTACACCATGACATGATACCCCAGACAGTCACATTATCTTGACACGGGGACAACGAGCCATTTTCCCTACCCTAGTAATAATGCCAGGATAGGTAGTGTCAAGCATAAATTATTGTAAGTCTTTGGTTTGACGAGGCTGGAGAGCGAACCCACCTGCTTAGCGCTCTATGCCGATTCGGACATCGTGATGTGCGATTTAATCGGAACACATCGTGTCTTACTGAGCCAGTTTAAGTCAAGCATAGGTGGATCGTTGAAGTGTGTGAAGATGCACACAAAGCAGACACAGGTTTCTTGCAACTATGTACACAAGAGCTCTTATTTGAAAAAAGAAAATCGTACCAAAAAAAGAACAGCCAACAAAAAGACAAGTATATCGACCACTGACAGTGTTATCTCTACCAGCATTGTGGCGAACGGTTACTACCTGTGAAGAACACAATCTGAAGTGTGCGAAGTGAAGGCGGGTAAAAAACAAATTGACGCACAACTGCGCTGTAAGGAATGTTCCATGCAGAACGTTCAATCTGGGAGTGTGGGGAAATGAAGGTGGGTAACCAGAATCGACATGCAACTCCACTGTAAGGAACATTCCGTGCAGAACATTCAATCTGCGAGTGTGGGAAGTGAAGGCGTGTCGCAAGAATCGACATACAACTGCTTTGTAAGGAACATTCCATGCAGACCGTTCAATCTGCAAGTGTGGGAAGTGAAGGCGGGTAACAAGAATCGACATACAACTGCTTTGTAAGGAACTTTCCATGCTGAACATGCACTCTGTGAGTGTGGGACGTGAAGGCAGGTAACAAGAATCGACATACAACTGCTTTGTAAGGAACTTTCCGTGCTGAACATGCACTCTGTGAGTGTGGGAAGTGAAGGCAGGTAACAAGAATCGACATACAACTGCACTGTAAGGAACATTCCATCCAAAACGTTCAATCTGCGAGCATGGGAAGTGAAGGCGGGTAACGAGAATCAACATACAACTGTATTGTAAGGAACAGTTGCCAATTATCTGAGAAGAATGCTTGATCTGCAAATGGGGGAAATGGAAAGCGAGTCATATGAAAACAAGTGGCATTTCCCACAGTGGTGTGAACATATGAACATGGTCGATCGTGTGCAGGAAGACAACTTTCGCTGGGAGCCAACCTTTGCATACTTTATTGAACACCTGCCAGATGTGTGCTTAAACTTCCAGCAGTGCAATACAGAATTTCAGATCTAACAATTAGGCTCATATTTGTATAGTTAGAAACAGTTTTCTCTGAGTCATTTAGGGCTTAACCATGGCCTGAGGAAAACTGTTGATATTAATTAGTGTTATTAAGTCCGAACGGCTGTCTTTGGTGATATAGACTAAGGTTTATCACAGATTTGGAAAGTAATGTAAACCCTACTCTCGCTTACAGTCAGTATGACATTTTTTGGGGGTATGCCTTTTTGGGGGCATGACGTCACAGAACTGCTAATAAATGTCAAGGTTCTCAGACTGCGCATACCAAATCCTGCAGTACTGGGTTAAAGCTCAAATAGCACATTATGAGTGTGATATTTCATTAAGATTCATAAAATATTCATGTCAGAAATACATGGTAAAATCACGTGACTAAATTGTTAATATAAAAGAGATATGCTAAGCAACCACAATATGCCATTATGGTTAGGGTAAAACAGTGCCAATTACCCTGCCCTTGAAACCGACAGTATTGACAGTATTGGCAGTATTGAAGTATTGGCAGTATTGACAGCATTGACAACATTGACAGTATTGACAGTATTGACAGTACTGACAGTATTGACAGTATTGACAGTATTGACAGTATTGACAGCATTGACAGTATTGACAGTATATGTGTGACAATAATACATAGACATAGAAAAGGAATAAGCACAGTAACCGGAAGATGAACTAAAAAGCTCTTCATGTTTCTGGCAGGCAGTGACGTCATAGAACACTAGGACCTCCGATTAAACATACAGCGTAAGGGTTGCTGATAGAAATAGGGTAATCTGTATCATGCCATGTAATCAGGGCTAATCAAAGACGTAGTGACAGAGAGGATGTTGTGACAGTGCAATCACCTGGGTATGTATTACTATCCAATCACTAATAACTACATACATAAATCTGGCTACGAAAAGGGAGATAATGTATATATGTATATTTATTACATAATTAAATAACGATCATACAAATTTAATATAAATAGCAAAAAATACTGACTTTTGTTATTTCTCTATTTCGCACACTGTCCTGTTCCGCTTTACATGGCCACTGCTGGTGTCATTTCCTGAAAACTCCCCGACCCCCCAACTGTGCGGCTAAGTCCCATGTAATAACAGAGAATTGCGAGGATTTCACTTGGGTTGGGATGTTTTAGTGACGCGGCCCCAGAGGGATTGGGGGGAGGGGGGTCGAGGGGCCAACAGACGACATTTCTTCCAGTTTCTCTACAGGAAGGTCGGGCCGGGTTGGCGGGGTTGGCGGGCTCCGCAGGGCTCGCGGGAATCAGTGCGCGGAAACGCAGGGCCTGCGTGACTAACTCATCACCACGAGCACTCCCAACCACGAATCGGTAGTAACAAGAGGATTAAACCCCAGTCAAATGGCGAGGATTTAACAGATTAAAAAAAAAATGTTTTGGTAAATATGTTTATTCTGCTGTATGTGTTTTTCTTTTTTCTTTTAATGGGTCTTGTAATTTCCATTATAATGCACTATTGTTCTCTGAGCAAATACAGTGTTGTTAATAGGCAGGGAAGGTGTGGGTTGGTTGTTTGTTTGTTTGTTTGTTGGAGTTTTACGTCCTGGCAACATCTAAGGTCATATCAGGATGGGTACTGACTTGTGACAGTGCGCACTCATGGTGACTTTATAGTGCTGCCCGACTGGGAAATCAGGCCGCCAGCACCATGACCCGATATCCCACTCAGTCACATTATCCTGACACTGAGCTAAACAGTCATTGCCCTATCCTATTAATGCCGAGCACCAGGCTAGGAAGCGAAAAGTATCAATTTCATAAGTCATTGGTTTGACTCGACTGAGAACCAAACACCTGATCTCCCACACGCGAGGCGCGCGCTCTACCGATTCGGCCACCGCACCTAGTAGGGACGGTGTGTGTGTGAGAGGGAGTGTGTGTGTGTGTGGGGGGGGGGGGGGTAATGTGTGGGGGGGGGGAGTATGTGGGGTGAGGGGGGAAGTATGTGGGGTGGGGGGGAAGTATGGGGGAAGTATGTGGGGGTGAGGGGGAAGTATGTGGGGTGAGGGGGGAAGTATGTGGGGGTGTGAGGGAAAGTATGTGTGGGGGGAGGGGGAAAGTGTGTGGGGGGGGGGGGAGGGAACGTGTGTGGGGGGAGGGAGGGGGGTGCTCCTTGGGGCAAGACGAGTAGGAGGAGCCAACAGTGAACGGGATGAGGAGTGGAGCGGGTGTGGAGGGTGTGGAGGGTGTGGAGGGTGGGGTGGGTGGGTGTAGTGGGTGGGGTGGGTGGGGTGGGCGGGGCGGGGGCAGAAGAGGGGGCATGCAGCCAGGACATACTGTGTGTATCACATAACAACACTAACTCATGAGACATGACATGTACGGTAGCAATTCACACCACACCCCTCCCCTCAATGCTTCAGTGTCTGCTTGCACAATTCATCATAGTGCAGTCCTTCATCTTTAGGCCAATACAAAAAATTGACACACCTGAATGATGGAGCAAAAAGAAAACCAACAATACCAAAAACCTGTTACGTTGGAACTGCTATGACGTCATGGCTATATATATGTGTGTGTGTATGCTTAGTTTAAAGTTGCATAATCTAATGAAAGCATAAAAATTGTCCAAATTAAATAACTTTTCTAGATTTGAGACCAGAGTTGAGGCTAGAATTTCAATAGTGCAGTCATTGAACATGTTTTTGTGCATAAAACGAATATTAAGTCAATTTAAGAGGTGCGTAGTCTGATGGTTTCTGTAAATAAATTTGGATAAATATATTCGGTTAGTTGTTAAAATCTACCCTACTTTAGTTTGAAGTAAGTTTTATCTTAAAGGGTTAAATTAGGAGATTTTGGACGTGAAAATATGTTCAATTAATGTTTGGCATGCACATCAAAACTCTGAGATCATAGGCTTTAGCAGGAACAGGTTCTATTAAATTGGGGGTTCTATTTAACAAAGCCTCTAGAGCACATGGATATTTATCGGCTATTGGGCATCAAACATATGGTCATTCTGACATATTTCTTCGGAGGAAACCTGCTGCCACCACATAGGCTACTCTTTCTGATAAGCAGCAAGGGGTCTTTTATATGCAGTTTCCCACAGACAGGATAGAACATACCACAGCCTTTGATAGACCAGTTATGGACCACTGGTTGGAACGGAAAATAGCCCAAACTGCAAATGTGTCCACTGAGCAGGATCGATAGGATGACCCACACATTCACAGGTGGACACTCTACTGCCTGAGCTACGTCCCGCTCCTATTAAATCGGCTTAGTATCTAGCAGAAAGACCAGGAGGGAAGGTTTAGGAGGGGGAATTGGGAAGGGGGGAGTGGGGAGGGGAAGGGGGGAAAGAGGGAAAGGGGGAAAAGGGGATAGAGGGAAGGGGGGAAAGGGGAAAGTGGTGGGGAAGGGGGGGAGGGGGAAAGGGGAAAGGGGGGGAAAGGGGGAGAAAGAGGGGAAAGAGGGAAAATGGGGAAAGAGGGAAAGGGGAAAGGGAGGAAGGGTAAAAGAGGGAAGGGGAAATGGGGGAAGAGGTAAAGCGGGAAAAGGGGGGGAAGAGGGAAAGGGGAAGAGGGATAGAGGGTAGAAAGAGGAAAGAGGGAAAAGGGGGAAAGAGGGGAAAGGGAAAGAGGGAAAGGGGGAAAGAGGGAAAGGGGAAAGGGGAAAGGGGAAAGAGGGAAAGTGGAAGAGGAAAGGGGGTAAAAGAGGGGAAAGGTGGAAAGGGAAAAGGAGGAAAGGGGAGGAAAGAGGGAAAGAGGGAAAGGGAAAGAGGAAAGGGGGAAGGGAAAGAGGGAAGGGGGAAAGAGGGAAAGGGGAAAGAGGGAAAGGGGAAAGAGGGAAAGGGGAAAGAGGGAAAGGGGGAAAAGATGGGAAAGGGAAGACATGGGAAAGGGGAAAAGAGGGAAAGAGGAACAGGGAAAAGAGGGAAAAGGGAAAGAGGGAAAGGGAAAGAGGGAAGGGGGAAAGAGGGGAAAGGGAGAGGAAAGGGGAAAGAGGGAAAGGGGAAAAGAGGGAAAGGCGAAGACAGGGAAAGGGGAAAAGAGGGAAAAGGGAAGAGAGGGAAAGGGGGAAAGAGGGAAAGGGGGAAGGAGGGAAAGAGCGAAATGGGGGAAGAGTGACGGAGTGGAAAATGGGGGGAAGGCAGGACTGGGGGTAAACAGTGCGGGTAGGTTAAACTGGGGAAAGAGGATACATGTGGAAAACGGGGGGAATGAGGGTAGGGGGGGGGGGGACGGTTAAGATCCCTCCTAAAAAAACACAAATAAAAAGGAAACAAATGACAAGACAACAAACAAACTGAAATAAGAGAGACCAGGGAGGGCTGCTGCATGCGGTGAAGTGGGAAGAGACTTGGGGGGGGGGGGGGGGATCTGGGAGATTGGAGATGGTCGTTAAGGAATTTGGAAAAGGGTCCAGAGGTAGGAATACGCGTTTAAATGGGGAAGAAATAATTCAAATGTGCGAGATTAGCAGAGATCGGTTAAGATAACGAGATAGCAGAGGCTATTGGGGAGGGGCATGCGGGTTAATTATCTAGGGGTGGGAGGGGGTGGATGTGTGTGTCGTGGGGAGGAGTATGTGGGTATGTGGGTATGTGGATGTGTGGGTGTGTGGATGTGTGGAGATGGGGGTATGTGGGTGTGTGGGTATGCGATGTATGCGGGTGTCTGGATATGCGATGTGTGTGGGTGTGGGGGTATGCGATGTGTGTGGGTGTGTGGGTATGCGATGTGTGTGGGTGTGGGGGTATGTGTGGGTGTGGGTATGTGGTTGTTTGTGGGGATATATGGGTGTGTGGATGTGTGTGTGGGTATATGGGTGTGTGGGTGTGGGGGGTATCTGGGGGTATGTGTGGGTGTGGGTATGTGGTTGTCTGTCGGGATATATGGGGGGGGTGGATATGTGGGGGGTATATGGGTGTGTGGGTCTGGGTGAGTATGTGGGTGTATCGATATGTAGCCAAGTGGGGGTGTGGGGGTATGAGGGTGTGTGGGTGGGTGGGTACGTTTGTATGTGTGAGTACCTGAGTGTGTTGGTGTGTGGGAGTGTGGGAGTATGTGGGTGGGTGGGAGTATATGGGTATGTGGATGTGTGTGGGCATGTGGATGTGTGGGTATGTGGGTGGATGTGTGGTTATGTGTCTATGTGGGTACGTGTGTGGGTATGTGAGAGTATGTGGGTATGTGGATGTGTGCGGGCATGTGGATGTGTGTACGTGGATGCATGTATTGATATGTGTGTATGTGGATGGTTAAAGGAAGGGATCTCATGATATTGAGTATTGAGTGCGAAGTAGGAGAATCTGAATCGAAGCAGAATTTGAAAATGTCGAGAAAGATCCATGCGAGGAGGAGAGGGCGTGTGGAACGAAGGGGGGGGGGGGGTGTAGAGGAAGAGGCGCATGGGATATGGGGGAGTGGGAGGGGTGTAGAGAGAGGGGCAGGGGGGAGGGGGGACGGGGAGAAGGGGGGGATTAATGAAGTCCCATTGGAGGACGGGGGAAGGGATGAAGGAAAGCTAGCAAAGAAGAATAGCAAATGTTTGCCGATTCGAGCATCCCATGGAAGAGGAAGTGTGTGTGTGTGGGGGGGGGGGGGGGTATGGTGAAAGTTGACAAAACTGGATGGTTGCCTCCTTGGCAAGTTGCCAGAATTCTGAATAGTTTACACCTCTGTGAGACGCTATCTACTGCGTTGTTGCCAAAACCCACATCGCCGTCGAAACACGGCGGAGGCGGAGTTAATGTGGTGAGCGGTTTGTTTTGGTGTGAGTTTGCTTGTTTTGGGGGTTTTATGTCCCATCATCATCTATGGTCATATCAGGATGGGTACTGACTTGTGACAGTTCACACTCATTGTGACTTCATAGTGCTGTCCCACTGGGAAACCAGGCTGCCGACAACATGACTCGATTTTCTACTCAGTCAAGTTATCCTGTACTGAGCTAACCAGTCCTTGTTGTATCCTATTAATGCCGAGTACCAGCCTAGGAAGCGACAAGTATCAGTTTTATAAGTCATTGGTTTGACTCGACTGGGATTCGAACTCCCGACCTTCTGCACGGGAGGCCTGCGCTCCACCTATTCGGCGACCGCGTCCGGTCACCAGCCGTAAAGTAGAATTGCTTGATACACAAAAGAAGCTATCAGTTGTAACAGTAAACTGCATACAATTCCCGTTCAGTAATACAAGTATTCCACATGTGGTGAATATACGTTATATGGCATTGCATAGTTCTGGAACTTTCTTTACATTTTATTATTATCTATGACACAGTAAATAATTAAGGATAAGCCCAGTATTAGAATGTATCACGTACCTTCTCTTTCCGAGTCAGACTCTGGAACTCCTTGCAAGGCACATAGCCCCCGAAACCTGCAAGAACAAGAGGGGCGGTTAGTGATAAGTGTGAGTTTGCTATAATAAAATATATATTTTAAAAAATCAAATAGAAAAATTCAATTTAAATAAAAATGTTGTTATTATATTTTTGTCATAAAATATGGTAAGTTGGATTTGGTCAGGAGTCCCCAACGGTGGTAGTAGGTGTTCTTCTTGCCTCTACACCCAAATGAATCTCTACAAACTAACAATAGTGATTAACAAAAGTACCTGAATAATTTAATGTGTTAACAAATAACATCAATATAAAGAACACGTTAGACAATTACATCGCATGCTTGTTGTTGTTTGTTGAAGTTTTACGTCGTGGCAACATCTAAGGTCATATCAGGAAAGGGTACTGACCTGTGACAGTGCGCACTCATGGCAACATTATAGTGCTGCCCCACTAGGAGACCAGGCCACTGGCACCAGGACCTGATATCCCACCCAGTCACATTATCCTGACAATGAGCTAACCAGTCATTGCCCTATCCTATTAATGCCAAGTGTTAGGCTAGGAAGCGACAAGTATCAATTTTGAAAGTCATTGGTTTGACTCGACCGGGAATCGAACTCCCTACCTTCCCTATGGGAAGTCTGCGCTCTATCGTTCGGTGATGGATCGCACAAGGGTTGCACAGGTTATACCATCATAGATATACATAAAAATATATTAAAAAAATTAACAGCAAAAACAATCATAATGCATTCCAACCCATAGAAGATAATAATATCAACCATCATAATAATAACAACAATAATAATGTAAATTGAATTCAGCGCCCTCAGTAACATGATTCATTCTTAGGTGTCGTGCAATAAAACCACAATATGACATATTTACTTTAGGGGAGGGAGGGGGGGGAGGGGGAGGGGAGGGGGGGGGTAGGGAGGGGGGGCAGGGGAGGGGAGAGGGAGAGGGGGATGGGAGAAGGGGGTGGAAGGGGGAGGGGAAGGGAGGGGAGGGGAGGGGAGGGGGAGGGGAGGGGAGGGGAGGGGAGGGAGGGGGAGGGGGAGGGGGAGGGGTAGGGGTAGGGGGAGGGCCAGGGGAGGGGAAGATGGGAGAGGGGAGGGGAGAAGGGAGTGGAAGGGGGAGGGGAAGGGATGAGGGGAGGGGAGGGGGAGGGGAGGGGAGAGGGGCAGTGGAGGGGAGGGAGGGGAGGGGAGGGGAGGTGAGGGGGGTGGGGAGGGGGAGGGAAGGGAGGGAGGGGAGGGGAGGGGAAGGGAGGGGAGGGGAGGGGAGGGGAGGGGAGGGGAGGGGAGGGGAGTGGTGGGGAGGGGGAGGGGAATGGAGTGGTGGGGAGGGGAGGTGTCCTATTCCAGCAATGCCAAGCGTCGGGCTAGGTAGTGACAAGTATAACATTTTACTAGTTTTAGTTTTAGATCATTGCTTTGACTCAACCGGGACTCGAACCCACAGCTTGTCATATGAGGTGGCCAACACCCAACTCATTCGGCCTTCCTGTCAGCTTTTCTCTTGTTTCCTGTTTTGTTTTTGTGTGTGTTGTGTTTTTAAAAAGTGGGTGGTTTTTGTGTGCATGTGTATTGGGTGTGGGGGTCTGGGGTTTATGGGGGGGGGGGTTCTTTTGGGGTGGGGGGGGAGGGGGGTGCTCATTTTTACCGGCGCATTTTCAGCATATATCCAATAGATTTGGCGCGCTTCCTCCGGGCTCCTCAAATGTCACCAGTCCAAATAGTCGGGTTAGGTTTCAGACCCAATCGCCTTTGTAGGAGAGCATTCTGCTCTCTCAAGCGCAGGAGCTGCAGTTGTGTTTTGTTTCTTTTTTTGTTGTTTTCTTTTCGTATGTATGTATACACACACAAACACACTTCGCAAAGGCCAACCAACACACATTGTGCGTCAAAGATGCAACTGGTCCTATTATTACCTACAAAGCAATCGCAAAATGATATAAACTCGAGGAAGCTATATTTTCAGTCATGTAGTTAACAACCGGGTGTTTTTTATTGACTAGAATGTTTGTTTCGACTGCGAAATGGCAGCTTTGTAAGACAGATGGGGGGGGGGGGGGGGAGAAGTGTGTGTGTGGGGGGGGGGGATGTGGACAAATGTTTCCCACCAGCCGACAACAACCACGATACACCACCACATCACTCCCCAAACCCCATTTCCCGCAATAGTAGGTCAAGCGAAAGTGTTGACCTGAAAAGGAAGTAGGAGTTGGGTAATTAATACTGGAACACGCAAGCACGCCGAAAGCAGGCCAGGTGTAATTAATACGTTTGTTTGTTGTTTTATGTCTTAGCAACAGCTAAGTATTAATACTGGGAACACGCAAACACACCTAAAGTGGGCCATGTGCAATTAATGTTTGTTTGTTGTTGTTTTATTTCCTAGCAACAGCTAAGTATTAATACTTGGAACACGCAAACACGCCTAAAGTGAGTCATGTGTAATTAATATGTTTGTTGTTGTTTTATGTCTTAGCAACAGCTAAGTATTAATACTTGGAACACGCAAACACGCCTAAAGTGAGTCATGTGTAATTAATATGTTTGTTGTTGTTTTATGTCTTAGCAACAGCTAAGTATTAATACTGGGAACACGCAAACACACCTAAAGTGGGCCATGTGCAATTAATATGTTTGTTTGTTGTTGTTTTATTTCCTAGCAACATCTAAGTATTAATACTGGGAACACGCAAACACACCTAAAGTGGGCCATGTGTAATTAATATGTTTGTTTGTTGTTGTTTTATGTCCTAGCAACATCTAAGTATTAATACTGGGAACACGCAAGCACACCTAAAGTGGACCGAGTGTAATTAATATTTGTTTGTTGTTGTTTTATGTCCTAGCAACATCTAAGTATTAATACTGGAAACACGCAAACACGCCTAAAGTGGGAAATGTGTAATTAATGTTTATTTGTTGTTGTTTTATGTCTTAGCAACATCTAAGTATTAATACTGGGAACACGCAACCACACCTAAAGTGGGCAATGTGTAATTAATATTTGTTTGTGGTTGTTTTATGTCCTATCAACAGCTAAGTAATAATACTGAGAACACACAGACAAACCTAAAGCAGGCCATGTGCAAACTAATGACTTAAAAATGTATACTTGTCGTTTCATAGTTGTTGCTTGACATCCTAGCAACAGCTAAGTATTAATACTAGGAATATGCAAACACACCTAACTGTTTCTACCATAACACATAACCTGTTAATAAAAACGCATCAGGTATGCATGTACTCACATGTGCACGTGCGTTTGTGAAATAATAAAAAATAAAATTAAAAAATAAATATATAGTATAGTTATACGAATCTTACCTGGGTATAGATGATGGATAACTGTTGTTTTCCCGAGGTAGAAGCCTCGGGTAGACGTGGGCTAGGGAGAAGGAAGCACGTGAGGTACCAGCAATTTTAACCTACTTATTCAGGATAAAAATGATCTTTCAATACAATGGATACTATGATTTTCCCGTAACGGTACACCAACGGGATAGACGTGGCAGGGCGTGGTGGGTGGGCCCTAGCCCACGTCTACCCGAGGCTTCTACCTCGGGAAAACAACAGTTATCCATCATCTATACCCAGGTAAGATTCGTATAACTATACTATTTTACCTCGGTATACAGCCTCAGGCTAGCCTCAGGCTAGTGGCTAGGGAGACCTTTACATAATTCATTTTTATCCTTAATATCATCCATTCTTATATAATATTCAACGTTTTTGTTCTCACCTATTCTTGTTAGTTGGCGAGCAGGCACTTTGCAATGCCGGTAGGCTTTTCTAGTCGCTTGTTGTAATGTTTTGCAAACGACTTAGCCGTCTTCCAGCCTGCATGCGCTAGTATTCTTTTCACAGAAACACCTAGCAACCGTGCCTTGGAGACCATGGCACCTCTAGTTGAGTGGGATGAGTATTTGCTCGTATCCACTCCAGCCAATTTCAACACCGTAATTGTCCATCTGGCAAGGGTGTCTCGTGAAATTGCTTTATGTGGCCTTATAAAGCTCACTAATAGTTGTTGTGATGCTCGTAAATCCTTTGTCTTAGATATATAAGCCCGTATGGCTGACACAACACATAATTTCCGATCACTCGGAAAACAGTCTAAGTGAACCGTAGATAAAGGGTCACCTAACGTGTTCGATTTAAGCAATTGTGCTAAATCAAACGTAGCTTGTTTCTTGTCTATTTCTAATCCAGTTAAAGACAAAGCAACAATCGTCTGTCCTCTGTGTCCGGTTACTAATAATAACAGGACCGCGACCTTAAAACCTAATTGTTTTAAATCTAACCACGAGTTGTGAGGCCAAGCCTGAAACAACTTAAATACTACAGACACATCCCAAAACCGACTATACTTTGGTTTTGGAGGATTCCTTTGATAAATTGAACGAAGTAAATATCCAAGAACATAATGTTTTCCAACTGTTTCACCATCAATTCTCGGTAATATGATTGATAACGCACATCTTGCCGCATTAATCGACCCAAAGGATAGTCCCTCATCCTCTAGAGAACGAAGAAAACGAGCTACTTGTGAAATTGTTGGATTTGTTGGCTTAACTTTCATTAACAAACAATGTACACCCCATTTCTTTAAATAGGATGTGTACATTTTGACAGTTCCTGGCCTCCAGGCATCAGCTACTATCCTATTCT
>CM059186.1:155939222-155958743 GCA_030323885.1 Branchipolynoe longqiensis
ATATATATATATATATATATATATATATATAAAATAGACATATATGTATAGAGAGAAAGAGAGGCTCCATAGGCAAGACAAGATACAGACAGCTAGCTCTCACCCGTTACTTACCAAGGCGCGTATCTGTGAGAGTTCTATAGCTGAAGAGTGCACAGCCTGGGGAAACGAGACAGCATATCACATTTACACACAGCATTATGCGTAACAACACAGGAGCGGGGTAAAACCAAAGACCCTATAATACTAAGACGGCTCACTCAGCCTGTACTGTGTAATCAAAATGATCAAACCCACCACTTGGTGCACTGGCTGTTCTCTTGGTTAAACAGATGCTATATTATATGTATAAATGTATATATGAATGTGAAAGATGTGTGATGATGGCGATGCTGATGATGATGTGGATACTGATGCGTATTTGTTCATAGTAATTTCATATTGATGTGTATTCATACTTACCTATATCATGTATAATACAATTGTATGTGTTTACATGTGAAACACCAACCAGCAGCCGGACTGATCAAACCCACCACAAGGTGGCACTGCAAAATTTACATGGGAGAGAGAGGGAGTGAGCCATCTTAGTATTATAAGGTCTTTGACTATGTAACAACACAGGAGCGGGGTAAAACTAGAGTCGATTCTCGATTTGAGACTTTCTCCAAAGGTGATAGCTAATACGCAACAAAACTTTGTTCATTGCAACGATCAACATACTATCTGTTTTTGGCATGAATGTGGATAACCCGATTCTCGAGTTTTTTACCACAGTGTTTCATACTCTCAATAGAATACATATTGATTTGAAGCAAATGTCTTTGTCTTGTGTTTTCAGCGTAACTGTTTGTGTGCTGTTTTGTGCCAATACGTAACGTGGAGTAAGAAATTAGTTATCATCTTTTGAGACAGGCTCATTTGCATATTAACGCCGCAAGTGGCATAGTTTTTGTTTTGTTTACATGTCCATGTTGGGCACCAAATGCGTGCCATTAAGGCGTTGTAGTTGATTATCACATCACTCAGCCCATTCTCTGTCCTCCATGTAAACCATCATAAATAACTAAAACCGAGGTAAAATATAGACAAATTTATTGTTACTAGTGTGATTCATGGCAGCTTCTTGACCAGCCAAATAAACACAGGTGATTCTTACTAACTCTAGATCCGAATCTGGACTTCTCAATCTAAATTTTGAGATTATAAAAACCCTGCTAAAACCTCCACATTTATAATAAATAGATAGTGAAAATGTTAATAAAACTTAAAATTAAAATGATCATAACAGTGTGATAGGCTTCGTGACCAGCAGAGATATTTGGTTAAATACAGTGATGCTTACTTTAAATCAAAGCTAGTCATCTGGATCTAAATGTAGCAAGGGTGAAAAAATGTGGACAACAACTTACGATAAATTCATTGATTAATTAAAGTTGCATATTCCGATGGTTTTTCAGTTTCTGTCATTGATTGTTAAAATCTACCTTACTCTAGTTTGAAGTAACTTTTATTTTAAATGGCTAACTTAGATCTTTGAAGTGAAAATATGCTGAATAATTTTGGCAAGCACACCGAAATGTTGACACCAGAAGCTTCTAAAGAAACAGGTTCTATTAGAAATACCTCAATATTCCCTTCTAGTTGGCGACACATGTTTAATAAATGCACCACTATCTAAGTTAGATATGTCGAATAAAATCTAGGTAATTTCTTTGATTTTGAAAATTTGATAATTTCATCGGACTATGCAGCTTTAATGTGAAGGGGTATGCGGGCCCACTGGACGCTTAAAACTTGGTTCCTGCCTTGCAAACTTTACTCCTGTCTGACTTGCATCATGAAAATATATCGTAACTGTCCAAAGATTGATATTCAAGTGTGTGCATAATCCCATTGGTTACAATTCGCCGTCCAAAATGGCGGGTAATTGAAGGTCACGTATATATCGTTGTATATATATATATATATATGTATTTATATATGAATACATGCATATACAGTAAAACCTCTCTAACTGACCACCTCCACAGATCGACCGCTCCCCTATATCGATCGCTTTATTTGGGTCCCAACAATACCACTGTAACCATATTCTAACTCCCTAAACCGACCACCTCCCTAAATCGACCACTTAAAGTCGGTCCCAAGGTTGGTCGATTTAGAGATGTTTTACTGTACATGTATATATATATATATATATGTGTAGGCATGCATATACATGTGTGCATATATACATGTATTATAGTATAGTTATACGAGTCTTACCTTGGTACAGATGATGGATAACTGTTGTTTTACCGAGGTATAAGCCTCGGATAGATGTGGGCTAGGGAGAGGTAAGCACGTCCGGTACCAGCAATCTTAACCTACTTATTGAGGATAAAAATGACTTTCAAACAATGGATACTATTACTTTACCGAAAAGGTACACCAACGGAATAGATGTGGCAGGGTGTGGCGGGAGGGCCCTAGCCCACATCTATCCGAGGCTTATACCTCGGTAAAACAACAGTTATCCATCATCTGTACCAAGGTAAGACTCGTATAACTATACTATTTTACCTCGGTAAACAGCCTCAGGCTAGCCTCAGGCTAGGGAGACCTTTACATAATTCATTTTTATCCTTAATATCATTCTTTCTTATTATTATAACATTCTAAATTTTTGTTCTCACCTATTCTTGTTAGTTGGCGAGAAGACGCTTTGCAACGCCGGTAGGCTTTTCTAGTCGTTTATTATAATGTTTTGCAAACGACTTAGCCGTCTTCCAGCCTGCATGCGGTAGTATTCTTTTCACAGAAATACCAAGCACCCGTGCCTTGGAGACCATGGCTCCTCTAGTTGAGTGGGAAGAGTATTTACTCGTATCCACTCCAGCCAATTTCAACACCGTAATTGTCCATCTGGCAAGTGTGTCTCGTGAAATCGCCTTATGTGGCTTTATAAAGCTCACTAATAGTTGTTGTGATGCACGTAAATCCTTTGTCTTGTATATATAAGCCCGTATGGCCGACACAACACATATCCGATCATTCGGAAAACAGTCTAAGTGAACCGTTGATAAAGGGTCACCTAACGTGTTCGATTTAAGCAATTTTCTAAATCATCTAAATCAACGTAGCTTGTTGCTTGTCTATTTCTAATCCAGTTAAGGATAAAGCAACAATCGTCTGTCCTCTGTGTCCGGTTACTAACAATAACAGGACCGCGACCTTAAAACCTAACTGTTTTATATCTAACCACGAGTTGTGAGGCCAAGCCTGAAACAACTTAAATACTATAGAAACATCCCAAAACCGACTATACTTTGGTTTTGGAGGATTCCTTTGATAAATTGAACGAAGTAAATAACAAATAACATAATGTTTTCCAACTGTTTCGCCATCAATTCTAGGTAATATAATTGATAACGCACACCTCGCCGCATTAATCGATCCAAAGGAAAGTCCTTCATCCTCTAGAGAACGAAGAAACCGAGCTACTTGTGAAATCTTTGGATTTGTTGGTTTAACTTTCATTAACAAACAATGTACACCCCATTTCTTTAAATAGGTTGTATACATTTTGACAGTTCCTGGCCTCCAGGCATCCGATACTATCCTATCCTCAGTAATTCTGTCCAATCCAAATTGCTGTAGCTGCTTCCTTAGAAAAGGACTAGTGCCAATAGGGGCGTCGTTGACACGTCGCCGTGAACCACTAGCGGTCCGTGGTGCGTCAGATTCCCGAGTTTTCTTGGGAATCGTATACGATCTTTTGCCAGTTGTGAAACTGCTGGCAGCCAAGGTTGCGTGTCCCAATCGGGCACCACCAGTATCGCATGTGTCCCTTCCAAGCCGATTTTTCTCACTACTCGGCTGATAATGCTAAATGGTGGGATAATATAAATATAATTATTTTCCCAGGTAATAGCAAACGCATCTACTTTCCAAGCATCCGGTTCAGGATGCCAAGAAACATAACAGGGTAACTTGTTATTATTTCGTGATGCAAATAAGTCAACTTCAGGTGTACCCCATTTTTCACAAACGAAGTTAAACAAATGTGTAGAGAGAGACCACTCTAAATGGTCATGGAAATTTCTACTTTTATAATCTGCAAGTGTATTTTGTGACCCTGGAATATGCGCTACAGTCAGCCAGACTTGTTGAGCCTGTGCCCAGTTCCAAATCAGTTTAGATAACTGATTTCAAGACTTTGATTTGGTTCCACCCATGTTACGAATATATGCCATGGCAGTAGTATTATCATTTAGTATTCTAACCTGTGATTTATTTATCTTTACTAAACTACGTAAGCCCAGATAAATAGCACGCAATTCTAGTGCATTAATTTAGTCTGTTTTTAATTCATCAAGCCATATACACCTGTGTGACCCCATCTCGATGAGCTCCCCAACCTTCTAACGAGCATCAGTAGTAATTACTGTATTAGGTTCCGCCATGCGGATTTGATTTGGTGAACTTGCTATATGTTGCATCCACCATCCAATATCCTGTAACCCTTCTTGCGAAATAAACATCTTTCGCTCAAAATTGCCTTTAGTTCGTGTTAACGCTAAATTTTTATCTATTTCTAGCGACTTAATATGGGCCTTCCCATATAACACAGCAGGTGCATATGAGGTCATTATGCCAATAAGAACAGCAACCTGTCTAATTTTTGGCTTTGATAACTTAATAAGCTGAGTCGCTGTAGTCATAAACTTAATTAGTTTTTGTTCTGTTATCGACACTGTAAGGGACTGTGTATCCAGAATAAACCCTAAACATTTGAGTTGTTTTGTTGGTTTAAACACTGACTTTTGTTGATGTACATAAAACCCCAATTTAGTGAGTAATGCACATAAATCCAAAACTGCATTCACACAACCAATTTGTGTTGATGCTATAATAAAAGAATCATCTATGTATGGAAACATTATATGACCCTTCCTCGCCATTACCGAGAAAACAGGTTTAAGCAATTTAGTAAATAAACGTGGCGCACAAGCTAAGCCATTCGGCATACAGGTAAACTCATAGAGTTGGTTATCCCAAATAAATCGAAGAAATTTTCGGTATTTTTCCATTATGGGAAGCGTATAATATGCATCCTGTAAATCAACACTAGCCATCCACGCATCTGGTGTAATCAGATCCCGTGCCGTATCTAGAGAGAACATTTTAAAATGTCGATATTCCACCCTTTTATTAAGGATTGTTAAATCCAGGATCATTCGAACATCACCATTAGGCTTCGGTCTCGAGAAAATGTTTGAAATAAACTGTCCTGAACAGTGTGTCACTTTTTGTATAATTCCTTTCTCAAAGAATTTATGTACCTGTTTAGTTAGTGCGTCTCGTTCAACTGGTTGAATGTTATATGGAAAAGGTATTATACTTTGTACAGGAATTTGTGTAAAAGGAATTTGAACACCCCTAACTATTTCTATAATTTCTTGGTCACTAGTAATTTTGTGCCACTCAGAAATATGATTACTAATATTACCAGCCACAAAGTTGCTTACAGTTTGTGTGTTTTTAGAGGCTGCAGGGACTTGTAAAGTTTGTGTTTGGACCTCTACTTGGACCCGCCCCTGGGGAAAGGTCTCGACGAGTTGAACCCTCGGCCTATTGGCCGTGCGGTGTTGTCGGTCCAGCCTGGGCGAGCGCCCCGGCCCCGAAACCCTTGACCGAAGCTTGAACTCGGTCTGGTTCCTCTGGTGAACCGTCGTGGACGAAAATCCCCTCGTGACTTTTTGAAACGAGGAGCTTCCTGTTTCTTCTTGCCATCCATGTTTTTGCCACTCTTGGCTGCAGTCTCTACCTCTTTATAGAGGTATTGTAGTTGACCGCCAAACATCTTGGTGTTATCTAAAGGTTTCCCTTTAATCGGCTCTGGAGCAAGATAAAGCGTAAACTCCTTCCCCTCATTATCGGTAACCTTCTTAGAGCGAGCCACTTCTTTGCCAGCATCTGTGCAAACTGACTTGAAGACATTTTCATATCTTCGAAACGACAGGTAATTACCTGCCGCCGCTAGCACTGCAATGCCTTTGTCCATTGTCTTAGCCAAAGACGAGAACTTATTTTCACTCTGCATCCTATTAGCCACAGGAACAATAGCTGTTAGGGTAGCCAACACTGCCTTATGCACTGTGTGCAACACATCCTCAAACTTCTTACGGTCATCCGTCATATTGACATCCCGATCCATTTCTTTAATGATGGAGTTGGGAACACCCTTTATGCCTGTTAACTCATCTCCTAACTTGGAGATAACCTCCGCCGGTTTGAACGTGCGAAAATGACCATTCACGGTCTCGCGCATAAGCGTAGTGGTTTTAACCCGCTTAGCCTTTGGCTTCTCCACCTTCTTAGCCACTTTAGTGCCAATGTCCGCATAGACCCCTTCATATACGGTGTCTGAGTCTGATTCCGTAGAAGTAGACTCAGTGGACGACTCAGAAGAAGAATATTTCCTCTTCCTCTTCTTCTTTTTGGACTTAGTCTTCCGCTTTTTGCGCAAACCAGACTCTGCCCGCTCCTTGGTGAATTCATCACCCGAAGAAATCACCTGTTTCTTCTTCTTCCTCCGTTTAGGAGAAGGAGGAGGAGGAGCCTTAAGCTCCACCGCCGAGTCTGTGTCCAAGAAATCGTCAAATGAATCCTCTTGGACACTCGGCCTACGCCGCTTCCGAGACACAGGCGATTTGGCAGTCAAGATGTGGCTTTCCAATCTTGCAAAGCGAGCCTCCCAATCTGGAGGCGCCGGCACATCAGGCACTGCGTCCTCGTCCGGGTCGGAGAGGATATGCGCCCGGGGCTGTGTCGACGGCCCTGCCGACAACACGGGTGAGGAGTCGTACTCCTCGTCCACTCCACTCGGAACACGCCCCTCGGCTGCTGCTGCACCGCGCTTACTCCGCTTCGTGGCCATCGGGAACTGAAACAAACATTTTTGGTCAGTCCCGGTATATATATATGTCACAATATGGTTGTTTCAAACTCATTTGGACATCTATTGGTGTTAAAGAACGTGTTTATACCGTTATAACACAGGCGTAATAAGCTAAATTTGTGCGTGGGTTGTGGGTCAAGCCCAAACCTTACGCGGGGTCGGGACCAGTGTATCGGCCCGCCCATCCCTCTGTTCCGCACACTTCTCCCACCTGTGACTACTACGTCAACAAGTTGGAGAAAATGCTACGAAACTCGGAGAAACGCCTGAAAAAGTTTTGTCTAGGGGAGTCTATAAAAGAAACCCAGGAGCATCTCCAACATTACTCTCTATTAGAGTACGAGAGAATTTCCACATGAGATAGGGCGAAACCCACATCTCTACCCATAGTCACACGGTGACCCGGGTGTTGACATAACCGCTAATGACCGGTTTGGTTCCTTCGAGAAACCCACTCGAGTGTTCTATCCTTGGTTGTTTATAACCAAATAACTCGTCCAAATTGGACCAACGAAAGTCTAAACTTTCCATAATGATGCTCTAATGCATCATAATTAAGCTAACCACAGTTTTTATTATACTTACTGCGTATTTGCTTGTATGTAGACTAATTTTGCCGGAGCAACCCAACGACACGTTATCCAGTCGTGAGTTGTATATGCTAATTGCTGGTACCGGACGTGCTTACCTCTCCCTAGCCTGAGGCTAGCCTGAGGCTGTTTACCGAGGTAAAATATATATATATGTATACATAATTTTCAGCTATATATATGTATATATATATAAATGTTTGTTTGTTGTTTTACGTCCTAGCAACATCTAAGGTCATATCAGGATGGGTACCAACCTGTGACAGTGCGCACTCATGGCGACCTAATAGTGCTGCCCCACTGGGATACCAGGCCACCAGCACAATGACCTGATATCCCACTCAGCCACATTATCCTGGCACTGAGCCAACCAGTCCTTGCCCTATCCTAATAATGCCAAGCGCCTGGCTATGAAGCAACAAGTATAGATTTTTAAGTCATTGGTTTGACTCGACCAGGGTTCGAACCCACGATCCCATGGTCGGATGATCTAACTCATTCGGCCATTCTGTCTGGTTATATATATATAAATATATATATGCATAAATGCATATGCTTGTGCATATGTGTATATATGTGTATGTGCATAAATGTGTGTAAATGTGTGCATATATGGGTAAATATGTACATATGTGTAAATATGTGTGTATGTGTGTATATTTATATATGTGTTCATATTATATACACACATATAGATACATATATACATCTACATATATAAATAAATTTATGTGAATATATGTCTATAGATAGATGTGTATACATGTATATATGCACATATGTACATGTATACATACATATGTATATGCATGTATATGCATGCATGCATGCATGCATGCATGCATGCATGCATGCATGCATACGTATGTATATGCACATACTTGCATATATAATTATTAAACACCTCCCACACCCCACCTCGTGTGTGATGAGGTGTGGGAGGTGGGAGATTGGAGGTGGAAGGTGGGAGGTGGGCGATAGACTGCTCGTCCATGAAGGCGGGCGCGGGCGGCGGGGCGGCGGGGCGCCGGGGCGGCGGCGGGGCGGCGGGGCGGCGGGGCGGGCGGGGCGGGGGGGCGGCGGGGCGGCGGGGGCCGGGGGGGGCGGCGGGGCGGCGGGCGGCGGGGCGGCGGGGCGGCGGGGCGCCGGGCGGGGCGGCGGGCGCCGGGCGGGGCGCCGGCGGGGCGCGGGCGGGGCGCGGGCGGGGCGCCGGGCGGGGCGCGGGCGGGGCGCGGGCGGGCCGCGGGCGGGGCGCGGGCGGGGCGCCGGGCGGGGCGCCGGGCGGGGGCGGGCGGGGCGCCGGGCGGGGCGCCGGGCGGGGCGCCGGGGGGGCGCGGGCGGGGCGCCGGGCGGGGCGCCGGGCGGGGCGCCGGGCGGGGCGCCGGGGGGGCGCCGGGCGGGGCGCGGGGCGGGGGGCGGGCGGGGGCGGGGGCGGGGCGCCGGCGTCCTGTGCGGTAAGCTCACACACGCCGGCCAACGAGGCAACACAATGCATGCCGGTCCAAGCAGACTTCACTGCTCGTAAGACATCGCACAAGAATGCTGGCAGGAGTATGATTGCTCTGACCTTCTACCTCGGCAGCCACAATGTGGGCCAGCACACCAAACTGTCAAAGTGTCATGCGCCGAATGTGCACAGTGCGGAGTTAGTTGCATATGCACGCCGCTAGGGGGCAGTATGTGGGTAATGGGGAGGGGGGTAGTAAGTGTACAGAGCAGGGTCAGGGTCGGGAGGGGTCGTGGGGGGGGGGGGGTCGTGGGGGGGGGTCGTGGTGGGAGGTGCTGGGAGCCGGGGGGAGGCTGGGGGAGGCTGGGGGAGGCGGGGACGGTGGGGGGAGGCGGGGCAGGCGGGGGGCGGGGTAGGCGGGGGAGGCGGGGGGAGGGGGGAGGGGGGGAGGCGGGGGCTCCGTTGAGGATGACGGTGAGGGGGGAGGGGAAGGGTGCGGGAGGGTGCGGGAGGGTGACGGAGGGCGGCGTGGGCAGGGGGAGTATTGTATTGTTACAAAATAGCTAGGCCCCAAAACAAGAATCAGAGCAAAAAGGAAAAAAAAAAGAAGGTGTTCAGAGGAACGCCATCTAGCGTAGAAATATGACTAAATGCAATGCATAAAGTGTCGATGGAATAAGAAGGGCGATGCTTGAATTATATAAATAAAATAGCGTTTGTTTGTCTGTTTGTTCTACTTCATAGCAACATGTAAGGTCATATCAGGACGGATAAAATAAAATAGCGCACAAACTGCGATAAGGCACCTAAAAAAAGGGAGATTTAAGTGGCGTGGCACTGTAGAGGAACCTGCATTTATAATTGCTGTGCAGGTAGTAATCGAGGCCACCCGGTCGTAAATACCCACCAGATTCCAGTCTAGACACCGCACACGCAACAGAAATGGGGGGGGGGGGGTAGGCCTGAGGTCTCCCAGTGGTGAATAATGAATTTGGCGTTTTCAAATGGAGGAATTGTCAAACTGTTTTAGTATAGCGGGAAGTTCCTGGTCGGTAGATCTAAAGTTTGAATCCCTACTAAATGGGTGGTTGGTTGGAGAGTTTTACATCCTGGCAACATCTAAGGTCATATCAGGACGGGTACCGACTTGTGACAGTGCACACTCATGGTGACTTTATAGTGCTGTTCCACTGGGAGACCAGGCTGCTGCACTGGCCCCATGACCTGATATCCCACTCAGTCACATTATCCTGACACTGAGCCAACCAGTCCTTGCCCTATCCTATTAATGCGGAGCACCCGGCTAGGTAGTGACACATATCAATTTTGCAAATCCTTAGTTTGGCTCGGTTGGGATTCAAACTCCTGACCTTCCGCATAGGAAGCCTCCACTCTACCGATTCGCCCACAGCAATTGCATTGCGTTGCATAATTCTGAAGCCAATTCATAGTTCATGTTGCGAACTTTGTAGAGAATGCCCTCCTTAATCCATTGTACACGTCTCTTAGTCTTACATTAATGTGTTCCCCTTAGAAAGGCGCCGCCTGAATTTATGTACTACATAATGCATTATGCGAATATAAACAAAGCCACTATACCATACCGGTTTTCCATCCCACACGTGGTAGAGCCATAGTGGAAATACCACCTGGTAGAGAATAGTGTTACACTAGTTCCTATGTCAACACGGCGGCGCTACCAACGGAGTGTTGGAGTTTGACGTCCGAGCAACATCTAAGGTCATATCAGGACGGGCTACAAACGGGTGGAACCGAGCTACCCGTTACTGCAAATTCTATTTTCTATATTACCTAACTTTTACTGAATTAAAAATTTAAAATGTCACTATTTTTGGGTAAAGCATTC
Source organism: Branchipolynoe longqiensis (assembly GCA_030323885.1). NCBI lineage: Eukaryota > Metazoa > Annelida > Polychaeta > Phyllodocida > Polynoidae > Branchipolynoe > Branchipolynoe longqiensis. The sequence goes on from CM059186.1 coordinate 155,950,073, forward strand.
ATCCTTAACACTATGCATTCCTAATTAGTCTGAAACTATGCAAACGTTACATCTATTAATGTCACGTGTGGCATATATATGTATATTTATGCAAATATTAGTATGCAAATATTAGTATGTGTGTTTGGGATTGGGAATGGGAGTGGGAGTGGGAATGGGAGTGGGAGTGGGAATGAGAGTGGGAGTGGGAGTGGAGTGGAGTGGGAGTGGAGTGGGTGTGGGGTGGAGTGGGGGTAAGGTGGGGGGAGGGTGGGGATGGAGGTGGGATGGAGGTGGGGATGGAGGTGGGGATGGAGGTGGGGATGGAGGTGGGGATGGAGGTGGGGATGGAGGTGGGGATGGAGGTGGGGATGGAGGTTGGGATGGAGGTTGGGATGGAGGTTGGGATGTGGGTGTGGATGGGATGGGGATGGGGGTATGGTTGAGTGGGGGTGGGGTGAGGATGGGAGTGGGGGTGGGAGTGGGGGTGGGGGCGAGGGTGGGGTGGGGATAAGGATGTGGTGAGGGTCAGGATGAGGGCGGGGATTGGGATAGACAATGATGGGGATAAGGGTTGGGATGGTTGTTGTTTTACATCTTCGCCACATCTAAGGTCATATCAGACTAGGTACCGACTTGTGACAGTGCGCACTCATGGCAATTCTATATTGCTGCCCCACTGGAAGACCAGGCCACTGGCGCCCTGACCCGATATCCCACACAGTCACATTACCTTGATACTGTGCTTATCCTATCCTATTAATGTCAAGTGCCAGACTAGGTAGAAACAAGTATCAATTTTAAAAGTCATTGACTTCACTCGGCTGGGGTTTAGACTCCCGACCTTCCGCTCGGGAAGCCTGCGTTCGACCGATTCAGACACCGCGTCCGGTGGATTGCGATGAGAATGGGGGGTGGGGATGGGGATATGGTTGCGGTGGGATGGGATGGGGAAAGGGGATGGGAATGGTGACAGGGGCGGGGCGGGGCGGGGTGGGGTGGGGTGGGGTGGGGTGGGGTGGGGTGGCGATGGGGTTGGGGATGCAATATCATGCAATATATTTGTATGCATTCACCTTGACTTCATTGCAAAATGTAAAGAGAATGCTTAGAAAGGTGACAAAGCACTTAAGTCGAATTACAAACTCACTTAAACTTAAAAGACTACAGGTGACGATACTATCATAAGCTGAATAATCTAAGCAGGATTTGTGTTTTTTTGGGGTGTGTGTAATGTGCGCGATCCCGGCACAATCTGCGAGGAGAGGAGAGGAATGCCTTTGATTTCTTGAAAGCATTCCTTACATTACCGTTGCTAATTACAAAATGGCGACGCGCCCCTAACGACGCCATTAGCCGACGCGCCCCTAACGACGCCATTAGGCGACGCGCCCGTAAAGACGCCATTAGGCGCCGCGCGCATGTCGGTTAACGCATGTCGGTTCGCGCATGTCGTCTGCTCGTCAGAGACGCACCATCTTTTGTAGGAAAGCAGCGTCAACTTTGCAGCAATGTGCTCGTGGCAAACGGCGCATTGTTTACATACTTTCAGGTCTCTGGCGATCGCCCACAGGACTCATCGCGAGACACATGACATCCATGTCCCCGGGACGTGGATATATATATATATACATATATATATATATATAAATATATACATATTATATCCACATGTACAGTAGAATCTCTCTAAATCGACCGACCATGGACCGACTTTAAGTGGTCCATTTAGGGAGGTGGTCGGTTTATGGAGTTAAAATATGGTTACAATGGTATTGTTAGGACCCAAATAAAGCGATCGATATAGGGGAGTGGTCGATCTATGGAGTTGGTCGGTTAGAGGTTTTACTGTATATATAAATATATATATATACACACATACAGTAAAACCTCTAAATCGACCGACCATGGGACATACTTTAAATGATACATTTAGGGAGGTGGTCAGTTTAGGGAGGTTTTTTCCAATGGTATTGTATGGGCGATCGTTTGGGACCCAAATAAAGCAAACGATATAGGGGAGTGGTTGATCTGTGGAGGTGATTGGTTAGAGAGGTTTTACTGTATACCTTTTTCGGCAGCCCGGCAAAATACTACCATTCATCATATAAAAAAAGTTGGTTAAACCAAAGTCGGTTAATCAAAATTATCTGTTAATCCAAACAAAATTGTTGGACCCCAGGCCACTCCGGTATGGTTAAACCAAACTTTCATGTGGTTATAAGGTCATCTGAGACCCCACTGACTATTTTATATGATAAATGGGAGTATTTTGCTTGGCCGCCAAAAAAAGTTTGGATTAACCGATCATTTGGTTTAACCGAGCTTGGTTTAACGTGGTTATACTGTACATACATAAAAAAAAACAATAATCAAAGTGTCCACATACATTGTATATTACATGTGCAATACAGGCTTACTCAAAGTCAAAGCTCGGTTAAAGCAATGATCGGTTAAAGTTGCATGGTCCGAATGCATTTGAATTTTTGTCCTATTTTTTAGATAAATATATCACATTGATCGTTATGAGCTACTAATCATTAATCCGGAGTCATTTTGATGAAAAATTACTAGTTTTGAAGCAATTTGAGCTGAAAGAACCCAAAATAATTTTGACAAGCTTGCCAAAAGTCCTGTGTCTATGACCCAGATGGTCATCTCACGGTGACCATGTGATGTGAGATGACCTACTAATCCTGGATCCTGACAGGGCTGTAGGTAGGTATTTCTGTTAGATTTGTGAACATTCTAGGAATGGATTGGTGTAATAGTCCCGTGGCACTAGGGTTTTTAACAAAATATTATTTTGCAGAAAGGTTAATTTGATTTATATCTATCGAATTGACCAAGTAGCATCGAATATCCAACATCACATATACATCGGTATATGACTGACATCGTCCCAATGGCAGAAATTAAAAAAATCAAGCTATGTAACCACCCACCAAACTGCACATTCTATGATTCAGCTGGGCCTGAGCATTAATGCTTTGACAGGATCCGCTGCAATTGCGCAGGTTTCTGTGTTTAATGATATGATTGCAGCAGCCATTCTGGTCATGCCTATGTGTTATCATTTGGACGGGATCCATCACATATGCGCTGTTCCACAGCATATGCATCAGAGGACAGCCTGGGGTCGTAGCACCATATCAGTTTCTACACTCACCTATGACAAACTGCACGCTCTGCAATCCCGAGCTGTCCACCAGCGCATACGCTGCAGAACAGCTGCTGCCATCATAGCGTTAAGCCCAGAACCCGGCGCATTTGCAATGGATCCCATCCAAACGATAACGCATGACCAGAACAGTTGCTGTCATCATAGCATTAAACCTGAAGATCTACGCATTTGCGGTGGATCCCGTCAAGCCATTAATGCTCAGGATCCCATCCAAATTATAACGCATAGGCACAACCAGAACTGCTGCTGCCATCATAGCATTAAAACCGGAAACCTGTGTATTTGTGGCGGATCCCATCAAACTAATAATACTCAGGCCCAGCTGATGTGGCCAGCATGGAACGGCTGCTGCATTAGCTAATACAAAAGATCTGAAAGTCAAAAACTTTCAAATGCACATATCTCACTCCATACGGTTCACTCCTTTTTACATTCAATAACAAAAAAACGTTTTCCTTTTATATACAGTGTAACTGACAAATTTCAAATGGATGCGTGCAAAACACATGCGCGTGCATCCTCCCATACATTTAGACCGCTAAGGATATGCGTACTGCTTGCATTTCTCATGTACATATTATTGCTCTGTTATGTCATCCATGTCTCATCCTCCCTCATACCATACATAGTCCCAATGGCAGATGCAATTTTAATTGACAAATGTAAAATTTTCAAAATTTAAATTATCCAAATATAATAATTATATTGATAGAATTGACCAAACAGCATTGAATATGCAACATGGAGGGGAGGGGCAACATCCACCTCATTTCCCCTTCCCCTCTATGGCCCTGCATCGTAGGCCTACTTGGTTGGGGGGAGGCTAATGAGGTCACACGATTGGCCTAATTGGTCAATGGCCGGCCTCCCTGCATATTGGGTGTTTCAAAGTGAGTGTCCAAAGGGGTGAGGTTTTAAATTCACTGGTTATTCTGTATATGCTGTCCCAAATCATTAGCTAATACAGCAGTATCTATTTGGATATATAGGATCAAATGTAAGTAGTTGTTTTAATTTTGACAAAATTATATTTCATCGGACCATGCAACTTTAATCCAAACAAATTGCTAGGGTCCCTTCAAGTTCGGTTTAACGGGGTTATACTGTATATGGTGTATTAGTGACGGGATGGCTGAAGTAGTTGAGCGTCCATCTCCCGTTTTGGTAGATCGTGATATTAGAACACGGGTCGAGTCACACCAATGACTTAAAAATTGATACTTGTCACTTCCTAGCCAGGCCGCTCGGTATTAATTATTAGGATTAGGCAAGGTCTGGTTGGCCCAGTGTCAGTATAATGTGGCTGAGTAGGATATCAGGTCATGGTGCTTGCGGCCTGGTCTCCCTCCCAGTGGGACAGCACTACAACGTCACTATGAATGTCACAAGTCGAGACCCATCCTAATATGACCTTAGATGTTGCCAGGACATAAAACTCCAACAACCAACCAACCTATACGGCGTATTCATTCATATTCATAAAGACACCTGTGTGAAATAGCTCACATTCCCCCGGTAGGTCATAACCATGGCTGCGGGGCCTTGACCAATTTACACCGAATAAGCGCTTATTCACAGAGCGATATATGCATTACCATAGCGGGCGAGGAATTCCCCTCCCTCACCCCCACACACCGCCCCCATAACCCGGCCCTGCTCCCGCCCTCAGCCCCACACACCGCCCCCATCAACCCTCCCCGGCCCGGCCCGGCTCCCGCCCGAACCCCCACCCCTAGAGCGGTATGAGAAGACAATTATGACGGTAATCAGGCCACGATGGCCAGCCGCTACAGGATATCCCTTCAGTCAAGTTCTCGTCACTTTTGGATTAGCCTTCATGAGAGCAGGATGTCAAACGCAGGGCCGGGACCACTGGGAGGGCGTGCCATGCGTGGACGAGCACGGCGGGGAAGCAGACGACCGACGGGCCAGGGTAAGTGTCACAGGAGAGCCCGGGCGAAACCTCATCGACGCCGGGAATGAATTACGGAGCCACGCCCTATGGGGAGCGGTCTTCCTGGGGGCCTCCGTCACCTGGGGCGTGGGCCCGGCCAAGTGCAGCCACATGGCCGGAGCACAAATGCAAGTGTAGCTTAACAGGAACGGGTGGTTGTCAGCCACCCCGACCACACAGGTTGCTTGTCCAGTAACCAGACCAATGTCGGGTCAGTAAGCCAGTCTGTGATCCAGCCCGGATCCAGACAAACTTTACTTTAAACACCCCACCGCTTGTCAGGCGGGCAGGGGCAGGGTGGGCCGAAGGCAGCAAACCCCATTGTCCCGGCACCAGGCGACCTGGCAGGCACAGGGGGGGGGGGGGGTCTGAAACAGGTGGTAAGGTCACCCATCGGGGTCGTGAGAGATAACCGGCCCCAGAACCCTAATTGAATTAGGGTGGAGTGCCTTGGCAGGAACCATCACGGCAGGGAGTGCGGTCCTTACCAAATAATTAACCGAAGGCCACCTGACGTGGACCAGACCGGTGACAGGCATTCACACTCCAACCGCATGATGGCACACTACATGTCTAGGTCTCCGTCCCCTACACTCTCCATTGACGACAGGGCTGAAGGAGCTGCCAGCATTCTCGCTGACTTTATCGAAGTAGCGGAAGTTTGTTTCTTTGTTGTTGTTTTACATCCTAGCAACATCTAAGGTCATATCAGGATGGGTACCGACTTGTGACCGTACGTACTCATGGCAAATTTATAGTGCTGCCCCACTGGGAAATCAGGCCGTAGCCGGAGACTGAACAGCTATGGAGGCCACGGGCCTCAGCTTTCAGCCCGGCAAGGTCAACCGGTGGTCAGAGTGCGAGGACAAGCGCGGCGGAGGTGCCACTGGTGTACTCAGTACTAACACCCGTAGAGGAGGCAAGAATAGGCCAGGAGCAGGTGCTACCTGACCTAGTTAGGCCCGTGGCCAGGCTGGAGGCTAGACTGGAGCCGAGACCCGTGACCCCAGTGCCCATGGCGACCAACAACATGGCGGCCAACACGGAGAGAGTAGAGCTGGAGGAGCCAGGCTCATTTCTGGAACAATTTATCCCAGTAGAAAAAGCACCAGCTGATGTTGAGACCAGCAAATGTAGAAGGATTACATAAAACCCGCATGAATCCTGAAATCGAGACCACGTTGCTGGCAAGGATAAAGGGAACGACTCGGCGCTGGCCGCAGCACAGTGGGGCATGCAGTTCGGGGCTAGGCCAATCGCACAGGTACTGGACGTGATCGAAACAGGGAAACCACTGGAGACAAAGGAATTGGTCTCATCCCTGGTAATGACCAGACGGGATGGCCGAATGAGTTAGAGCGTCCGTCTCCCATGCTGGTAGATCGTGTGGTCATGGGTTCAAACCCTGGTCGAGTCAAACCAATGACTTTAAAATTGATACTTGTTGCTTCCTAGCCTGGCGCTTGGCATTATTAGGACAGGGCAAGGACTGGTTGGCTCAGTGTCAGGATAATTTGACTGAGTGGGATATCAGATCATGGTGCCGGTGGCCTGGTTTCCCAGTGGGACAGCACTATAAAGTTGCCATGAGTGTGCACTGTCACAAGTCGGTACCCATCCTGATATTACTTTAGATGTTGCTAGGACGTAAAACAACAACAAACAAACATCCCTGGTAACAACCCTGAAGCTGCTCGCAAAAATGAGCAATGCACTCCTCGGGATGGGGAGGGACAACATGAGACCTACGTTGCAAACACAACTGAAACCACTGCCGAAAAAAGAGGGGGGACAGGGTTTGAAGTATCTACTGGGGGAGGATCTGACCACACAGATCACCACCCTGGAGGCAAGCCGGAAAACAGCCAACTCGATAATCAGATCACAGTCGGCAAGACAGCAGTGGAACAACACCACACACTGGAGCTTCAAACGGAAGCAGGGAAACTTCCGAGGCGGTCTGGGGAAGAGCCGCCAACCACAATACGCCCCATGCCTGAGACAGGAGGAGGCAAGATTCTACCCCCACCGGCCAAGTGGAGGAAACCCAACCTGAGCATCGTGAGGGGGCCATGGCAGGGCCACCGCCAGCTACCGGGGCCGCAACAGACGAATGTAGGAAACGTGAGTATGACTAAAACACTTTACATAGCAGGGGGTGTGATGGCCAAAGCGGCAGCATGGAACGATATAATGGAGAATGGGTGGGTGAGAAGCATGGTGAGGGCAGTGAAGTTAGAGCTAACGGGTGTGCCTACCCAGACGAGGTGCCCAATATGGGGGAACAGAGGGCCGGATGACATTTTAAAGAGTTATGTGGGGGGGGGGGGGGAGATGTTACAGCAGGGTGTGATAGATACAGCCTCGGAGAGCAAGAGGAGGTTTGTATCACACCTGTTCCTCAGACCAAAGAAGGCCGGAGATTTCAGGTCAATCCATAAACATCCAAACTAAAATGAGTTGATTGTGTACAGGCATTTTAAAATGGAGCAGCTGTCGACTGTTATGCAATTAGTGCACAGGGGGGCGAGGCTGGTGAATATTGACATCTCGCAAGCCTACCAGAGCCTCGAAATAAAATAATGCGATCGGGACCTCTTACAATTCAGGTTAGAAGAGCAGAGCTATAGATTTAGAGTACTACCTAATGGACTGAGCTCGGGGCCGCGGATCTTCACAAAGATCATGAAGGTGGTCATGAGCCACCTGAGAACCAAGAACAACATCTTGCTCTGTTTCTATATAGACGACACTATATTGATAGGCAGGTCACAAGCAGAGGTTAGGCGTGCAGTTAACATCACGTTGGAACTACTAACTAAGCTAGGCTTCACCATTAACAGGGAGAAGTCAATCCTCACACCAACACAGGAAATACAATTCTTGCGATTCAATAAGGGTAGACTTACCACAAGATAAATGTGAGGGACTCAAACTGTACATACAGGAGATGTTGCAGAAACAAAACATCACGTTGAAGCAACTGGCCACACTGGTGGGCAGGCTAATAGCAACAGACCTAGGCAATAAGTAGGCGAGGATAAGGTCAAAGGTCATAGTGAGGGCACTCAATTGGAATCTGAAGGACTCCAATGGCAACTAGGGCGCTATGCACATTAACTAGATGAGTTTGGGAATGCCTCAACTTCTGGTTAGAAACCTAGGGAAGGCACACAAAGACTACCAACAGAGGCCGGGAGATGTGTGCATATACACTGATGCCTCATCACATGGGTGGGGTTATTATGGCCAAACACACAAGTCACAGTATGGGGAACAGTGGGACGAAACCGTGAGCAAAACCACACACATCAACATGCTCGAGCCAAGAGCAGTAAGGCAGGCAATTGAGCATCTGGGGGCCACCCTTGCAGTTTATAACAAAATTGATAAAACCTCCCATAACAACTGCACCCCAATATTGGAATATAACGACAAATAATCGCGAAAGCTCGACTGAAGGTACATCCTGTAGCCACTGGCCCCTTGTGGCCCCTTTCTTACCATAATAATCCATATTCTGCTGCATGTTAATATCAGAATTTTATAGGTTT
>CM059186.1:155959243-155989995 GCA_030323885.1 Branchipolynoe longqiensis
AGTATTCTTTTCACAGAAACACCTAGCAACCGTGCCTTGGAGACCATGGCACCTCTAGTTGAGTGGGATGAGTATTTGCTCGTATCCACTCCAGCCAATTTCAACACCGTAATTGTCCATCTGGCAAGGGTGTCTCGTGAAATTGCTTTATGTGGCCTTATAAAGCTCACTAATAGTTGTTGTGATGCACGGAAATCCTTTGTCTTAGATATATAAGCCCGTATGGCTGACACAACACATAATTTCCGATCACTCGGAAAACAGTCTAAGTGAACCGTAGATAAAGGGTCACCTAACGTGTTCGATTTAAGCAATTGTGCTAAATCAAACGTAGCTTGTTTCTTGTCTATTTCTAATCCAGTTAAAGACAAAGCAACAAGGGTCTGTCCTCTGTGTCCAGTTACTAATAATAACAGGACCGCGACCTTAAAACCTAATTGTTTTAAATCTAACCACGAGTTGTGAGGCCAAGCCTGAAACAACTTAAATACTACAGACACATCCCAAAACCGACTATACTTTGGTTTTGGAGGATTCCTTTGATAAATTGAACGAGGTAAATATCCAAGAACATAATGTTTTCCAACTGTTTCACCATCAATTCTCGGTAATATGATTGATAACGCACATCTTGCCGCATTAATCGACCCAAAGGATAGTCCCTCATCCTCTAGAGAACGAAGAAAACGAGCTACTTGTGAAATTGTTGGATTTGTTGGCTTAACTTTCATTAACAAACAATGTACACCCCATTTCTTTAAATAGGATGTGTACATTTTGACAGTTCCTGGCCTCCAGGCATCAGCTACTATCCTATTCTCAGTAATTTTGTCCAATCCAAATTGGCGCAGCTGGTATTTAGAAAAGGAATGCCAATAGGGGCGTCGTTGACACGTCGCCGTGAACCACTAACGGTCCGTGGTGTGTCAGATTCCCGAGTTTTCTTATATGTTCTTTTGCCAGTTGTGAAACTGCTGGCAGCCAAGGTTGCGTGTCCCAATCGGGCACCACCAGTATCGCATGTGTCTCTTTCCAGACCGATTTTCCTGACAACTCGGCTGATAATGCTAAACGGTGGGAAAATATAAAAATAATTATTTTCCCAGGTAATAGCAAATGCATCTACCTTCCAAGCCTCCGGCTCAGGATGCCAAGAAACATAGCAAGGTAATTTGTTATTATTTCGTGATGCAAATAAGTCAACTTCAGGTGTACCCCATTTTTCACAAATGAAATTAAACAAAGGTGTAGAGAGAGACCATTCTAAATGGTCATGGAAATTTCTACTTTTATAGTCTGCAAGTGTATTTTGTGAACCTGGAATATGCGCTACAGTCAGCCAGACTTGTTGAGCCTGTGCCCAGTTCCAAATCAGTTTAGACAACTGATTGCAAGGCTTTGATTTGGTTCCACCCATGTTACGAATATATGCCATGGCAGTTGTATTATCAGTTAGTATTCTAACTTGTGATTTATTTATCTTTACTAAACTACATAAGCCCAGATAAATAGCACGCAATTCTAGTGCATTAATATGGTCTGATTTTTCATCATCAAGCCATCTACCTCCTGTTGTGACCCCATCTCGATGAGCTCCCCAACCTTCTAACGAAGCATCAGTAGTAATTACCGTATTAGGTTCCGGCATGCGGATTGGATTTGGTGAACTTGCTATGTGTTGCATCCACCATCCAATATCCTGTAGCCCTTCTTGCGAAATAAACATCTTTCGCTCAAAATTCCCTTTAGTTTGTGTTAACGCTAAATTTTTATCTATTTCTAGAGATTTAATATGGGCCTTCCCGTATAGAATAGCGGGTGGATACGATATCATTATCCCAATAAGGACTGCGACCTGTCTAATTTTAGGTTTTGGTAACTTAATAAGCTGGGTCGCTGTATTCATAAACTTAATTAGTTTTTGTTCTGTTATCGACACTGTAAGAGACTGTGTATCCAGAATAAACCCTAAACATTTGAGTTGTTTTGGTGGTTTAAACACTGACTTTTGTGGATGTACATAAAACCCCAATTTAGTAAGTAATGCACATAAATCGAACACTGCATTCTCACAATCAATTTGTGTTGATGCAATAATAAAGGAATCATCTATGTATGGAAACATTATATGACCCTTCCGCGCCATTACTGAAAAAACAGGTTTAAGCAGTTTAGTGAATAGGCTTTGGTCTCGAGAAGATGTTTGAAATAAACTCTCCTGAACAGTATGTCACTTTTTGTATAATTCCTTTCTCAAAGAATTTTTGTACCTGTTTAGTTAGTGCCTCTCGTTCAACCGGTTCAATGTTATAAGGAAAAGGTATCCTGCCTTGTACCGGAAATTGTGTGAAGGGAATATGAACACCCCTAACTATTTGTAAAATTTCTTGGTCACTAGTAATTTTGTGCCACTCAGAAATATGATATTAATATTACCAGCCACAAAGTTGCTTACAGTTTGTGTGGTTTTAGAGGCTGGAAGGACTTGTAACGTTTGTGTTTCAACCTCTACTTGGACCCGCCCCTGGGGAAGGGTCTCGGCGAGTTGACGCCTCGGCCCAGTGGCCGTGCGGTGTTGTCGGTCCAGCCTGAGCGAGCGCCCCGGCCCCGAAAAGCTTGACCGAAGTTTGAGCCCGGTCTGGTTCCCCTGGTGAACCGCCGTGGACGAAAATCCCCTCGTGACCTTTTGAAACGAGGAGTTTCCTGTTTCTTCTTACTATCCATGTTTTTGCCACTCTTGGCTGCAGTTTCTACCTCTTTATAGAGGTATTGTAGTTGACTGCCAAACATTTTCGTGTTATCTAAAGGTTTACCTTTAATCGGCTCTGGAGCAAGAAAGAGCGTAAACTCTTTCCCATCATTATCAGTAACCTTCTTTGAGCGAGCCACTTCTTTGCCAGCATCTGTGCAAACCGACTTGAAAACATTTTCATATCTTCGATACGACAGGTAATTAATTACCTGCCGCCGCCAACAATGCAATACCTTTGTCCATCGTCTTAGCCAAAGACGAGAACTTATTTTCTTGTTGCATTCTGTTTGCTACAGGAGCAATAGCTGTTAAGGTACCAAGCACCGCCTTATGCACTATGTGCAACACACCCTCAAATCTCTTAAGGTCCTCCGTCATATTGACATCTCGATCCATCTCCTTAATGATGGAGTTGGGAACACCTTTAATGCCTGTTAACTCATCTGATAATTTAGAAATAATCTCCGCCGGCTTAAACGTGCGGAAATGGCCATGAATGTTCTCACGCATAAGCGTAGTGGTTTTCACCCGCTTAGCCCTTGGCTTCTCGACTTTCTTAGCCACTTTGCCTCCAATGGCAGCATAGACACCTTCATATTGCGTGTCTGAGGCCGATTCCGTAGACGTGGAATCCGTGGACAAGTCAGAAGAAGAAGAAACTTTCCTCTTCTTCTTCTTCTTCTTGGACTTGGTCTTGCGCTTTTTGCGAAGCCCAGTCTTCCCCCTCTCCTTGGTGAACTCATCACCCGAAGAAACAATGTGTTTCTTCTTCTTTCTTCGTTTAGGAGAAGGAGGAGGAGCCCTAAGCTCCATCTCTGAGTCTGTGTCGGAGAAATCCTCCACAGAAGACTCTTCTTGCACACTCCGTTTACGAGACACTGGTGGTTTGAGAGCCATTATGTGACTCTCCATCGCCCCAAACCGCGTCTCCCAATTTTGAGGCGCGGCGCCGCCAGGCACTATGTCCTCCTCGGAGAGAATATGCGCCCCGGGCTGTGTCGCAGGCCCTGCCGACAACACGGGTGAGGAGTCGTACTCCTCGTCCTCGCCACTCGGAACACGCCCCTCGGCTGCTGCTGCACTGCGCTTACTCCGCTTCGTGGCCATCGAGAGCTGAAACAAAATTTTTGATCAGTCCCGGTATATATATATATGTCACAACATGGTTGTTTAAAACTGATTTGGACATCTATTGGTGTTAGAGAACGTGTTTATACCGTTATAGCACAGGCGTAATAAGCTAAATTTGTGCGTGGGTTGTGGGTCAAGCCCAAACCTTACGCGGGGTCGGGACCAGTGTATCGGCCCGCCCATCCCTCTGTCACGCACACTTCTCCCACCTGTGACTACAACGTCAACAAGTTGGAGAAAATGCTACGAACCTCGGAGAAACGCCTGAAAAAGTTTTGTGGGGAGTCTATAAAAGAAACCCAGGAGCATCTCCAACATTACTCTCTATTAGAGTACGAGAGAATTTCCACAGGAGACGAGGCAGAGCCCACATCTCTACCCATAATCACACGGTGACTCTGGTGTTGACAGAACCGCTAATGACCGGTTTCAATACTTCGAGAAGGAATTCTATCCTTGGTTTTTATAACCAAATAGTCCAAAATGGACCAAAGAAAGTCTAAACTTTCCATAATGATGCTCTAATGCATCATGATTAAGCTAACCACAGTTTTTATGATACTTACTGCGTATTAGCTTGTATGTAGACTAAATTTGCCGGAGCAACCCAACGACACGTAATCCAGTCGTGAGTTGTATATGCTAATTGCTGGTACCTCACGTCCTTCCTTCTCCCTAGCCTGAGGCTAGCCTGAGGCTGTATACCGAGGTAAAATATATATATATATATACTGTCCACACCCGCCATTCACAACTAACTAACAGGGGCAAGTTTGAATGAGGTTTTCTTTGATCAAAATACGGATGTGAGAACAAAACAGGCGCAGCCCACAAGTAACCTCCCGTCCTGATATTACCTTAGATGTTGCCAGGACGTAAAACACAAACAAACAAAACACAAGTAACCTGCACCCCCCCCCCCCCATTTCACACACATACACACACGCACATATATGCTATATTGCCGTGTCCAGGCAGCTCGTGACAGACTGAGCCAACCTTACACCTCTCAGCGCCCTCCGACCGGCCCGCCCCACTCCCTCCCGGTGGAACTTGGGCCTTCGGGCACCGCCCTCGGCCGTTGGCCGCCGGTGTCGCAGTTTCCGCCGTCGGCCAGTTTCCGCGGTACGCATCGCTTCTGTACATGCATCAAAATCGAACAGCATCATCACTAACCTTATAAATTTAATATAATGTTTTTGGTAAAGATGTTTTCTTTTTGTGTACCAAGCGATTTGTTTCTAGGTGTTGTGGTTTTAGACATATTTCACTTTTTCTGTATTTTCTGTATAAAGATTGCTCACGACCATTGATAATGCCTTGAGTTTGACGGTACGCGCAGTGCAAAACATTAGTTTTATTCAAAATTAATAGAAATCAAGAACCCTAACCGTATAAATTTATATAATCTTTTTGGTAAAGATGTTTTCTATATATGTGTACCAAGTGATTTGTTTCTAGGTGGTGTGGTTTTAGAGATATTTCACTTTTTCTGTATGAAGATTGCTCACAGCCATTGACAATGCATTTTGAGTGGAGGCGTACCGCGGAAACTGGCGGACGGCGGTAACTGGCCGACGGCGGAAACTGCGACACCGGCCGGTCCCAACCTCAGCTTCCTTCCGCAGTACACCGGCTACCTGTCATTGCACGACATCTCTCCGTTCCTCATTCTCCTCCCATCCCCACCCACCCCCCTCTCCAACTCTCTCTTCTATTTGTTGGGCTTTTGTATCGTATAACTTTGTTTGTTTGTTGTTTTACGTCCTAGCAACATCTAAGGTCATATCAGGACGGGTCGTATAACTAGTTCTGCAAATACTATTTAGACTGAAGGGGCATTATCCGTCGCGATTTACGACATATCACGACGGGCACCGACTTGCGACAGTGCGCAATCATGGCGACATTATAGTGCTGCCCCACTGGTTGGTTGTTGTTGTTTTACGTCCTAGTAACATCTAAGGTCAAATCACAACGGGTACCGACTTGTGACAGTGTGCACTCAAGGCGACTTTATAGTGCTGCCCCAGTGGGAGATAATATCAGTGGCACCATGACCCAATATCCCACACATTCACATTATCCTGACACTGAGCAAACCAATTCTTGCCCTTTTCTAGTAATGCCGATCTCCAGGTTAGGTAGTTGCAGATGTCAATTGTGTAAGACATTGGTTTGACTCGGCCAGGATTCGAACTCCCAATCTTCCATTGTATTTCATTTAATTCATTCAATAGGGGTAATTTTATAACAAATTCAACCGAAACTCAATAGCACTTCCCCTCATAATCATAGCGAGTTGTATATGGTCCGCTTCCTTGTGGAAAGTCTTCCAACCCCTGTCCGAGTCAAGCCCTTTTTCAAGAAGTGACACACACACAAAAAAAGAGGAAGAAAAGAATTGCGCATGAGTTGCTACTTCGTCGGGTAGCGACAAGTAGTGAAAGGTGACAGGCAAACACTTGTGATCCCCTCCATACCTGTGTACAATGATCACTGCATTCTTCCCGTCCTAACCGGACGCGGTGGCCGAATCGGTAGAGTGCAGGCTTCCCGTACGGAAGGTCGGGAGTTCAAGTCCCGGCCGAGTCAAACCAATGACTTATAAATAAAATTGATACTTGTCATGACCTAGCCTGGCGCTCGGCATTAATATGATAGGACAAGGACTGGTTAGCACAGTGTCAGGATAATGCTGGTTGGTTGTTGGAGTTTTATCTCCTGGCAACATCTAAGGTAATATCAAGACGGGTACCGACTTGTGACAGTGTGCACTCATGGTGACTTTAGTGCTGTTCCACTGGGAAACCAGGCCACCAGCACCATGACCTGATATCCCACTCAGTCACATTATCCTGACACTGAGCCAACCAGCCCTTGCCCTATCCTAATAATGCCGAGCGGCTGGCTAGGAAGTGACAACTATAACTTTTAAAGTCATTAGTTTGACTCAACCAAAACGGTAGACGGACGCCCAACTCCTTCGGCCAACCCGTCTGGTGACACATTATCCTGAGACTAAGCAAACCAGTCCTGTCCTATCTTATTAATGTCAAGCATCAGGCTAGGTAGCAGAAGGTATCAATTATTATACATCATTACTTTGACTCAGTCGAGGTTCAAACCCATGACCTCCCACACGGGAGTCCAGCCAGCGCTCTTGCCGATTTGCTCACTCCATCAAGGTCAAATCAGAACGGGCACCGACTTGTGACAGTACGCACTCATGGCGACGTTATAGTGCTGCCCAACTGGGAAATCAGGCCACCAGCACCATGACTCGATAGCCCACTCAGTCACATTATCCTGACACTGAGCTAATCAGTGTCCGATCCTATTAATGCTGAGCGTCTGGCTAGGAAGCGATGAGTATCAATTTAGTAAGTCATTGGTTTGACTCGACTGGGAACCAAACTCCCGATCTGTCACATGTGAGGCCGGTGCTCTACCGATTCGGCCACCAAGCGCGGATACACAGCCTTAATGCTCTGATTATTGATTGATGCCTCCTTTTAAAGTCGCGCATACTTATTTTCATATTCAAATTTATCACTAAGCTTCCACTAAGATCAACTATAAAGAGTTGCAATTGAGCCTCGATAATTGACTCTTTAGGTAAAAGTCGGCGTTCGGCTGACGGCTGGAAACGCTGTATACAGGGCGGACGCACTTAACCCTCCGATGAGAGGGTTATATGAATTTGAATGCCGGCACATAAGTGATTAAACGAGGTGGTTGTTGTTATACCTTGTCACGACATGGTTGACTGACAGACAACCATGTCATTATGCATCATATATCACTTATCCCCCTTCTAGAAACACATATTCAATCGATACTAACCACGCACAAAATCACCCTATCCCCTAGATACAAGATTCACCCCGTACTGCTGCAGTAGGGGTGCAAACCAACCCTATGTAAAAGCTGTCGAAAAACCGGGTCAATGAAATGAGAGCCTAATTTCACAATGTAAGAAGCAACAATTATTCTTTACATCTGTCTTATTATTAGCCCGCTACCTTTGAGTTGAAAAATATCATATAATATTGTAGTGGTCTGCACTGACCTCTCAGGCAAGGAGCCGCATAGACAGGTAGGCGTGGGTAGTGTGTTGATATCAGGGAGCCTATGTGGTGTAATGGTTAGCACACTGGCCCGGAATGCAAAGAGATGTGGGTTCGAGTCCCGCTCTAGGTGCATATTTCCCATTTTCATCACCCCCCACGACACTGGTGTCGTGGGGGTGATGAAAATGGGGACGAGTGTAGTGGTCTGCACTGACCTCTCAGGCAAGGAGCCACATAGACAGGTAGGCGTGGGTAGTGTGTTGATATCAGGGAGCCTAGGTGGTGTAATGGTTAGCACACTGGCCCGGAATGCAAAGAGATGTGGGTTCGAGTCCCGCTCTAGGTGCAGTATTTCCCATTTTCATCACCCCCACGACAATATCAAGATTAATAAGATTTAAAAGTGAAATCGACGGCGTTCTACGGCTGCCATCTTGTCTTTTTGCATTCTCTCCCATTTCACCAACTCTGTGCCTATATAAATATCCATTTGATACTGGAGGCAGACATTCTACTCCCTGGTCCATACTAAAGCTATTTTCGCCCGTATTTAGACTACGTTGTCATTCACCCGTGTACTACAAGTACCGGGTGAATCTTTTATCTACCTACCCCCACCCTCGCCCCCAAAGGCAACAAACCCAAAAGCCAGCAGATTACAGAGCCAGGAATATAAAATTAGCCATCGACGGATGGTTGCAATGCCAACAGCAGCTGGGAATGCGATTTAATCTTTTTAAGGTTGCACAGTTTCATGGTTTTGAATTTCTATAATTTTTTTCTGAGATAAGTATATTATTTTGATTATGATCTAACTTACTTTAGTTTGAAGTAACCTTTATTTGAAATGACTAACTTTAGAGATATTTTAAATGCGAACATGTCAAATTAGTTTTGGCACACATGCCAAAACTCTGGCACCATGGGCTTCAGCAGTAACAGGTTCTATTAAATTGACTCAATATTCCCTTCTATGTGGCGACAAATGCGTAATAACGGCAGCAATATCTAAGTTCGGTATGTAGAATCAAATCTAGATAATTGCTTTGGTTTTGAAAATTTGATTCTTTATCCAACTATGCAGCTTTAAGTGGATATAATTAGGAGGAAATGCCAGACGACCCTGTAGGTCATATTGTTTGTTTGTTGTGGTTTTACATCCTGGCAACACCTACGGTCATATCAGGATGGGTACTGGCTTGTGACTTCCCTACTGGTGCTTCCCTACTGGGAGACCAGGCTGCTGACACCATGACCGGATTTCCCACTCAGTCACATTATCCTGCTACTGAGCTAAGCCAGCCCTTGCGCTATCCTATTAATGCCGAGCGCCAGGGTATGTAGTGACAAGTGTCAAACTGTCATGTGGTAACGGAGCTCATTCGCGACCATTACATTACCATTATTTCATTAGTTAAAGCCTCCACCCGAATATTGTTAATTGATTCACAGTCTCTCAAGATTCACCATGTGCCCAAAGGTCTCCAAGTACAGGTGACAACCGAAAGAAATGGCTTCCAACTACATTCCTCAAGATCGAAAACAGGCGGGCAAATGCCTTGAATTTGTGCACATCGGGGTGATGAAAATGGGAAATATTGTGCCTAGAGCACGATTTGAACCCACACCTCTTGAAGTCTGGTCCACACCACCTAGGCTGCCTGATGCCTAGGCTACGGGAGGCCTGCGCTCTACCGATTCGGTCACCACGCCCGGTCTGTGTGTGTGCTGGCATATGTCTGACAAATTCCCCGAGTGCCTCTGAAGCCCTCCTTGGAAGTTCAGAGACAAATATTTGATCACCCATCCTTTAGTAAAAGGTATTTGACTCCTTCTCTAAAATGTACACTTACTTATACATATGTGCATTGGAGCGTAACACATCCCATTAAAGGTCAAAATTATATATATATACATATATATATATAGTATAGTTATATGAATCTTACCCGGATACAGATGATGGATAACTGGTGTTTTACCGAGGTACTAGCCTCGGATAGTCATGGGCCAGGGAGAAGGAAGCACATTCGTGTCCAGCAATCTTTTACGTACTTTATAAGGATAAAAAATTATCTTATTCTTAGTATTATATGAATACTTTAGTGTCTTCGTGTTGGTACCAGCAAAATATGATAGTCGTGGTAGGGTAGGGTGGGCGGGCGGGCCCTGACCCACATTGGCTTTTATTGGCCCACACAAAGAGATGTTCAGAGGGCCCCATTTGCAGGTCAGTTCTTCCCATGATCAGTAGGTATCGATTCAGCACTTTAAAAAAACCGCATTCAAAACCAGTGAGAGCCGGACATATTGAGATTTATACTAGGTGAGAATGATAGCTGCTAAGAGGGTGTTGATACCTAGTCATCATTTAATGTTTTTTGTGCTGCTATTTTAATGCCCATCAGACACCAGCCGAGTGTGGCGATTATTGCAGCTTCGGGATTCGCAATATGATTCCGGCAGGCTAAATGGCGAGGCAGTGCTTAAGCTTGTTTTATTTAACGACGCTTCTAGAGCATATCGATTTTCATATCATTGGCTATTGGACATCAAACATATGGTCATTCTGACATATTTCTTTGGAGGAAACCAGCTACCACCACATAGGCTACTTTTCCTGATAAGGAACAAGAGGTCGTTTATATACACTTTCTCACAGATAGGACAGCACATACCACAACTTTGATGAACCAGTTGTGGACCACTGGTTGGAACAGAAAATATCCCCCAAACTGCAAATGGGTCCACTGAGCAGGATCGATAGGATGACTGACAGCTTCACATGGGAAGCCATGAAGGGAAGCCATGAAGGGAAGCCATGATGGGAAGCCATGAAGGGAAGCCATGAAGGTAAGCCATGAAGGTAAGCCATGAAGGGAAGTCATGAATGGAATTCATGAAGGGAACCATGAAAGAAAGTCATGAGGGGAAGCCATGGTGGGAAGCCATGAAGGGAAGCCATGATGGGAAGCCATAAGGGAAGCCATGATGGGAAGCCATAAGGGAAGCCATACGGGATGCCACAGGGGAACCTATGAACGGAAGCCATGAACGGAAGCCATGAAGGAAAGGCATGAACGGAAGCCATGAACGGAAGGCATAAGGGGCGTACATCAGGGAAGCCATTATGGGAAGCCATGAAGGGAAGCCATGCAGGGAAGCCATGAAGGGAAGCCATGAAGGAAAGTCATGAAAGGAAGCCATGCAGAGAATTCATGAAAGGATTCCAAGAAGAAGCCATGAACGGTAAGGGGAAATAAAGAGTAGTTTAGGTGAGGTTGAGTAGGTTGGAGCAGTAGATTACTAGCCCGAGGCTCCACCACCCGATTACTGGTGGGTGTGAGGAGCGAGTATGGAATTCCAGGTTATTATACTTGTATAATTCTGATACAGTATATATAGACCCAGGACTGATTTAGGATGCTACAAACCTGCTTCTGAATGCCCATAGCCCTTGGTATTCCTAGGTGGTCATTGAGTGACTGATGCGGTATGAACTCAGTCAGCCCTAAGCAATGCCACTCAATATAATTTCCATTCACAATTCCCATAATTAACCTGCTCATGCATACATGTATGCACAGCTGTAGGAGGGGTGGTGGGAGAGGGCGGGGGAAGGGGGAAGGGGGAAGGGGGACGGGGGACGGGGGAAACGCCTGTGGGTAACCAACGCACATTAAAGCCGCATAGTTCGATGAAAACATCAAATTTTCAAAACCGAAGAAGTTATCTAGACTTGATTCTAAATATCTAACTTAGATACTGGTGCACTTATTAAGCATTTGTTGCCACATAGAAGGGAATACTGAGGCAATTTAATAGAACCTGTTACTGCAGAAGCCTGTGTTATCAGGATTTCGATGCGCTTGCCAAAATTAATTTGGCATGTTCGCACTTCAATCAAATATCTCCAAAGTTAGCCATTTAAAATTAACTTTAAGCATACGTAGGGTAGATTATAACGATCAACTTAATATATTTATCTCAGAAAAATGACAGAAACTCAAAACCAGCGGACTATGCAACTTTAAGTAAGACTGCATTGGTCGCAGATCGCAGATCCCTTACCGCGAGTCGCAATACTGGAGTGTGTGTGTGGAGAGGGAGGGTGAGGGGGTGAGTGGTGATGGGTGGAGGTGGGGAGAGGGGGGGGGGGGCTCAGTGGAGTTAACATAGGCACATTTTCCCGCCACACAGACCATGACGCCTTCATCATCAGGGCGATGACAGGCCCAGGTATTCGTACTATGACAAAAATCCTCTTATACAGTTGATCCCGCTCACTTGTGCCATGGGCACGCTCTACCAACAAACCCTCCCTCATACACACACACAACAACCACCAATATTTCACACCCAAATAATATCAATAATATCAATAATATCAAACACATTATTTTTAAATCTGCATATGCATAATATATAGCTCGTGCGTATAAAGCCCTAGTTTTTAGTGAGCGGGACGTAGCTCATGTGGTAGCATGTCCACCTGTGAAGCTGTCAGTCATTGAATCGATCCTTCTCAGTGGATCCATTTGCAGTTTGGGCTATTTTCGGTTCCAACCAGTGGTCCACAACTGGTTCAAAGGCTGTGGTATGTGCTGTGCTGTCTGTGGGAATGTGCATATAAAAGACCCATTGCTGCTTATCGCAAAGAGTAGCCTATGTGGCGGCATGAGTTTCCATATGTTTGACCATATGTTTGACTTCCAATAGCCGATGATAAAAATCAAAGTGCTCTAGAGGCATCGTTAAATAAAACAAGCTTTACTTTACTTGTATAAAGTCCTTGTTCAATTCTCCATTGTGGTAATAATATTTGTGTGTGTGTTTTATTGCTAAAGCAAGCCGAATTGTTAGGGAAGCCCTGAACCAACATGCACGCAGCTTAGTGCAGCATTGTTCTCATTGTTTGCCAACCTCTTTCAGAACGTCTATTTTCCGGGTTTTTTTGCTCTCCCTCCTATCCCATCCGTCGCCTGCCCACCCCCCACCCCACCCACCTCTCTCTCTATCCCTTTTTCCCTCTCTGGTATCATCTATAAACAAAAAAGTCTTTGATTAAAAAAAAGGGTGAATTAAAGTTGCATAGTCCGATGGTTTTGAGTTTCTATGATTTTTGTAGTTAAATATATTAGGTTGACCATTAGAGTCTATCTTACATGCACTTGAAGTTACTTTCATTTAAAATTGCTAACTTTGGAGATATTTGAAGTTTAGACGTGCAAAATTAATTGTGGTGTACTTGCCAAAACTCTGACCCCATAGACTTCAACAGTACTTAGCAGGTGCACCCATATCTTAGCAAGTGCACCCATACCTTAGCAGGTGCACCCATATCTTAGCAAGTGCACCCATACCTTAGCAGGTGCACCCATATCTAGCAGGTGCATCCATATCTTAGCAGGTGCATCCATATCTTAGCAGGTGCATCCATACCTTAGCAGGTGCACCCATATCTTAGTAGGTGCATCCATATCTTAGCAGGTGCATCCATATCTTAGCAGGTGCATCCATATCTTAGCAGGTGCATCCATATCTTAGCAGCTGCATCCATGTCTTAGCAGGTGCACCCATATCTTAGCATGTGCATCCATATCTTAACAGGTGCACCCATATCTTAGCAGGTGCACACATATCTTAGCAGGTGCATCCATATCTTAGCAGGTGCACCCATATCTTAGCAGGTGCACCCATATCTTAGCAGGTGCATCCATATCTTAGCAGGTGCATCCATATCTTAGCAGGTGCATCCATATCTTAGCAGGTGCATCCATATCTTAGCAGGTGCACCCATATATTAGCAGGTGCATCCATATATTAGCAGGTGCATCCATATCTTAGCAGGTGCATCCATATCTTAGCAGGTGCACCCATATCTTAGTAGGTGCATCCATATCTTAGCAGGTGCATCCATATCTTAGCAGGTGCATCCATATCTTAGCAGGTGCACCCATATCTTAGCAGGTGCACCCATATCTTAGCAGGTGCACCCATATCTTAGCAGGTGCACCCATATCGTAGTTGGATATGTAGATTCAAATCTAGATAAGGGCGTAGCTTTCGAAAATTTGATGCTTTTATCGGACGTTGCAACTTTAATATTAGGCGAGGGGCATTAGGTCACAATCATAAGGGCAGCTGGCAAAAAAATAGAGAAAGCTGAATTTTTCATTTTCAGTGAAGGTTTATTGATGATTCCAGAGTCATATTCTACAAACGTTCCAAAAATCTTGACTAGGCTGACGACGGGAGGGAAGGAAATAAAAATGCCCACCATCACCATTATGCGCTTACCTAAATTTGGAACTACGCTGAATATAATGCTATGTTTGTGTTCCATTTTCAGGGTTTTAGAATACAGGAAACCCATTTATACCATAAGCACATGCTAAAACTAGTAAAAGGTTGGTTGTTGGAGTTTTACTCCTGACAACATCTAAGGTCATATCAGGATGGGCACCGACTTGTGATAGTGCGCACTCATGGTGACTTTATAGTGCTGCCCCACTGGGAAATCAGGCCACCAGCACCATGACCCGATATTCCACTAAGTCACATTATTCTGACACTGACTGCGCTAAACCAGTCTTTGCCCTATCCAATTAATGCCAAGTGCCAGGCTAGGAAGCAACAAGTATCAATTTTATAAGTCATCGGTTTGACTCGACCGAGACTCGACCGAGAACCGACCTCCCGATCTCCCACACGCAAGACCGGCGCTCTACCGATTCGGCCAGCGCGTCCGGTGCATGGATTAAGGAAGGTGTTGGATAAATATACAGTCAACCAACCCTGGTTAATACAGACCAGTTTTATTTCCTGCACACAGCGCATATCAGATTACCAGAAATGTCAATTAACCGGCCTTGAGAATAATAGTGACAACATTTGTAAAAAAAATTGTTTTAATTCTATTTCATGTAGGTTTTGATCAGATGGCGATATTTCCAGATTAATCGCCGTCGGATAAGGCGAGCTGAAGCATGTGCAGTGACACCTTCTTTCCGCTATTAACCCTTTAAGGACAGAAGCACCCAAATGCACCCGCAAGTTACCTGTACTTACAAGCCGGGAGCACGCGAATGTGCCCGCCATATCTGATATCATATATCATAACCAGTAATACCAAGGAAGCTAAAGTTGGTATCATTTGAAAGAGAAATCAATTTACTTTCATGAAAAATCTGACTGGATTTTCAACGGTTTTTGAGATATATCAATTTAATTGCACTGACATCACATATTCAAATTTCTTTTAACAATTAGTACAGTACTCCAGGGAGTTAATAATTTAAATCTCTTTTGGGCTAAAATAAAATATAAATACGCACTTCCTCAGGCGTTCATAGCTTGGTTTATATCGTGGAGCCGAGATAGACTAACAGTTAGGAAGTGCACTCCTGAATGGCAAAGATGTGAATTTTGAGTCCCGCTCTAGGCGCAATGTTTCCCTTTGTTTGTTGGTTGATTGTTGGAGTGTTACGGCCTGGCAACATCTAAGGTCATATCAGGATGTGAACTGATTTGTGACAGTGCACACTCATGGCAAAATGCTGCCCCACTGGAACACCAGGCTGCCAGCACCATGACCTGATATCCCACTCAGTCACATTATCCTGACACCGAGCAAACCAGTCCTTGCCCTATCCTAATAATGTAGAGCGCCTGGCTAGGAAGTGACAAGTATCAATTTTATAACTCATTGGTTTGACTCGACTGGGGAATTGAACTCTCAATCTTCCGCACGGGAGGCCTTCGCACTACCGATTCGACCACCGCGTCCAGTAAACGTTCTTGAAAAGGAACATGTAAGGACGCAATAAAGAAGGTAAATCTGATGGGTGAGCCATGCTTTGTGTGTGTCCAGGTAATTGGCAAGATGCTTTCCCGCTGTCTTCAAACGTGGCATTGATGGGCACCTTGCGAACACCCACACATTGGCGGCTGCCAACTGCACTTGTCCCACACCGCTCTCTCTCCCCACTCCTCCTCCCCACCGCCATCCACACACCACAACGCATATATGTAGACACTAGACATGTATGGGTGTGAGGACCTATTCACCAGCACCAGGCGGTGGCCCACACTTTGACTATATAGACAGGCAGAAAACTCACCGTGTCTAGGTAGCCCTCCTACCTAGCTATTGAGGAGTTGTGTCAAACGATTAGCACCGCGTGACCAGTGCCTCATCGGCCATCATGGTTGGATAGAAAGTATAGGTATAACACTGCCAATGTGGCGGTGTGTGTTAATATCGCTCCGATTTTTGGTTTAATTTGACCGAGTTTCCGCTTTTGAGTAAGTTTTTTTGTGTTTTTTTTGTTGTAAATATAGTTTATTCATTGAAAGAAGTCTTTTGTCAGCGCCATGGCACTGGTATTCCAGCCATGTGACTATACAGTTATTTCCAATATATGTATATGTAGTCTGATATTGTCACCAGCAGTTAGCTCAAGTCAGCTGAAATGAACAATATTAATCATTCCAAGACTTACATATGGTATAGTTTGACAATTCACATATAAAATAGTAGTTATATGTTGTGTACATACATACTTAGATACATACATGTGTATTGATTAGACCTTTACATTAGGAGTGGTTAGGTGCATAGTTTCCCTTCACAGGGTTGTATGCCTACTGTATTGTGAATTGCATAATTATCATGTTGTTGGCAATAGCATTTTGAGATAGAGTGTTAGTAGAATGGTTTGTTTATTCTGTTAGATAGAGTGTGGTTAGCTTGTAGGGTTATGCTTAAAATGTTAATACCTCGGGTGTGTTTTTGACTACATGAAGTAGTTTGAGTAAGTAGGTTGTTAGTAATGATGGGATAAACTATGCTTGGACGATTGTACATTTCAGTCATTTAGTAGTCTAGTACAGTCTTTATTAGTGTCTATCTTTATAGCAATACTACCACACTGATATACATTTTATGAATTTGCTGGGCAAATAATTTGTAAGGTGGATAACTTGGTTTGTTGGCAGCAGGTAAAGGAGCGTTTGGGGTGGTGGGGGTGGATGGGGGGGTGGCCCTAGGTGCTTATAATAGATAGATAATTAAATATGGCGACCTCATCACTAGGCCTGTAGAGGGGCTTGATTGGCTTGGTGAATTCTTACCAGGTTCTTGAATTCTAGTTGTGTTTGTGCATGTCTAATTCTGACTGGGAGTTCATTCCATAATTTGCTGCCTTTGTAGATAGGGGCTCTTGTCAGTCTATTTGTGAGTGGTTTAGGAACTTTGAGGAGTGTAACAACCCCCTAGCTGGCAACTCTGGTGGTACGGTCTATGTAGTTTTCATCCTTGGCTCTGATAAACATAGGAGATAGCAGATGTGCATCTTTCCTTTTGCTCAGGTATGGGATATTACATCTAGTGTGCATCTCATTCACTGAGAGAACGTTTCCCCTATATACTGTTCTAAGTGCCTGGTTTTTGGTTCTCTGTAATTTATTTTCTTGTTGTTTTGTTAAAAGGCCATAGATTGGATCATTATAATCTATTATTGGCAGTATAGATGCCTTACACAGTTTGAGCACTGTGTCCTCACTCATCTAACATCTTATTTTTCTAAAGGTTGCCATTCTCATAACTAGAATTTGATTCAGCTTCGATAGTTGCTGGTTCGCATTCAGTGTACAGTCAAGTCTGGTTCCTAATTATTTATACGAGTTCACTTCTCTGCGCACTGCATTGCCTATACATAGCTCTATATTTTGTGCTTGAGATTTTCTAGATTTTGTTCCAAATATCACATTCTGATTTTTGTGTGTTTAAGGTAAGTTTGTTATCAGCACACCAAATATTCACCTTTTTCAACACCTTGTTTACAATAGTAACTGCCAGAATAATTTTTTTATTGTGCACTGTGAGGACAGCATCATCCGTAAAAAGTGTGAAATTAGCACTGGCAGACAGCAATGGTAGGTAATGAATAAATATCAGAAAGAGGAGTGGTCACAAAGTGGAACCTTGGGGCACTCCTGTTCTGACAATTCTACTGGAGGATTTGTATTATTAATTTTTGTGACTTGTTGTCTGTTGTTTAGGTAGTTAGATATAAACCTACATGATCTTTTTCCTAGTCCAGCTCTTTTGATCTTACATAGCAGTATTTTGTGGTCAATTGTGTCAAAAGCTTTCTTGAAATCAAGAAAAACAGCTATTGTAAACTCCCCTCTGTCTGTGTTAATCAACAATTCATCCATTAATGAGGCAAGTGCCTTAGTCATTGACCTTTCTTTTCTGAAGCCATTTTGTTGGGTGGCTAAATAGTTAGTGTCCTCAAGAAATGTCTTTATTTGGTCATGAATTATCTGTTCAATTATTCTGCCAGGGAGAGGTAGTATGGATATTGGTTGCAGTTCATTACAGGACTTTGGGTTACCTACCTTGGGTGTAGGGATAACAGTTCCTCTCTTCCATTATTCTGGGAAAATTCCAGTAGTAATTATGAGGTTGTATCGGTATGTAAATTCATCTATTAAAGCCGTAATGGTACCTTTGATAAAGGTTGAACTGATGTCCTTCATGCATGAAGGTTTGAATGGTCATAGATTTTGTACTTTGGTAAGGATCTTCTTTTTTATTGTTTCTATAAGATCATATTTGTGTTGGTGAACTACAACCTTATAGTTTTCCTGGACATCATCTTTTGGCTGAAATTTGTGGACTAGGTTAGCTCCTATATCAACAAAGTAATTGTTGATCTCTTCTGCTAGGTGAATGTCGGGTATTGTTTCACCAGTGCTGTCGTTTATTAGATTACTGATTTTTGGCTTGGGATCAGGCTCTATTTGATCTACTTCATACCAAAATAACATTATTTCAACCCCCGAGTGAATATTCATGGTTCTAAATAACAGAATTAGATCGTAGCAGTGAATAGATTTGTGCTTTTTGTTTTATTTACATTCGCATAACGCCGTGCCCGGTGTAGGGGTGGGGGTAGGGGTGTGGGGTGTGGGTGGGGGTGGGAGAAGTGTTCGTGGGAGAGAGGAACTAAAAGATGCACACAGTCATGGCTGAAAGTACATATTTGAAGAGAATGGGGAAATTCACGAGGCGACCTTCCTGAATGGAATCCAAGCAGCCGTGCGTGCTGAGCAGTGTGCACACACCTGTAAGACATTCCCCTATAATGACGAAGGCTCACCCGCCCTACTTTCCTCCTAATACACGAAGGCAGCCATGACACCGAGAGCAGAATTCAGGGTGGGTGGGATACTGCCCCCACGCTGATGAAATAAACCCTACACACACCCATAACAGCTGTCATATTAAGTGATTATGTAGAAACAGTGAACTGAAACAAATTGTGTTGCGATTGTTGCCCTGGACTATATAGACCCCACTGAGTAGCAATAACATATTTATAATTTAAACCACAGAATTTGCCTCGATGAACATGTCTTGGTAACATCATATCTTTGTTTAACATGTGTTTGTTTCCTCAAGGATGGATGGATGGATATTGGAGTTTTACGTCCTGGCAACATCTGAGGTCATATCAGGACGGCTACCTACTTGTGACAGTGCACACTCATTGCGACTTTATAGTGCTGCCTCAATGGGAGACTAGGCCACCACCAGCTTGACCTGATATCCCACTCAGTCACGTTATCCTGACACTAGCCAACCAGTCCTTGCCCTATCCAAATAATGCCGCGTGCCTGGCTATGAAGTGATAATTATCAATTTTTAAGTTATTGGTCTGACTCGACCAGGGTTCCAACCCGTGAGTTCGAATCCCCCGATCTACCAAAACGGTCATATTAAGTGGATATTGTCAAACAGTAAACTGTAACAACAAAATGTGTCACAATTGTTGGCCTAGACCATATAGACCCCAATTAGTAGCAATACAATTTTTATAATTTAAACCACAGAAATTGTCTGTTGATGAACATGATTGTCCTGGTCTCATCATATCTTTGTCGAAGATGTGTTTGTTTCCTCAAAAAGCAGCATGTAGGTTATCTGTGTATAAGCTCCCGGGTTCATGATGTTGGATTACATATTATTTGTTTATAAGGGGCAGTGGGAAGACAACCATTAATGGTTACACTGTTCCTACAATTTATATTATTGTCAATAGGTTAATTTATGTTTATGTACTAACTACTATGTATGGACATTTTGAATAAACAGAACTTAAAGTTGCATAGTCCGATGGTTTTGAATTTCTGTATTTTCTCTGAGGTAAATATATCAGACCGATCACTAGTATCTACTTTACATTAGTTCAAAGTTACTTTTAGTTTAGATGGTAAACCTTTGAGATATTTTGAGTGCAAACATGGAAAATTAGTTTTGGCAAGCTTGCCAAAACTCTGATGCCATAGACTTCTGCAGTAACAGGTCCTGTTAAATTCACTCAGTATTGCCTTCTACACAGAAACAAATGCTTAATAAGTGCACCAGTATCTAAGTTAGATATGTCAAATCAAATCTAGATAATTGATTTGGTTTTGAAAATTTGATATTTCATCGGACTATGCAGCTTTAATGTCTTATGTCTTATATCTGTAAGTTATAAGGCATAGCCATATGGCTTCAATTTTACTATTACTCCGAGTGGGGTTTCTTTGAGACCTCTGTTGCTGGGTTACTGACTTCTATAATTAGTGGCCCATGAATCCGAACATGTTTCAGTTCTATTTAATAGAGAGGCGCTATCCAGCTGGGTAAGCATTCCCTGGTCTACGTCATTAGCGCTGAATGACTCTAATGCCCACATCTTGACCACAGCGACCCCCCCCCCTTTAAGCCAACGTGTTATGGGGATTAATGGGATATTTCAAAATATTCAAATTATTACTGATATGTTTTCATCACGATAATTGGGAATGCAGAAGCTTGTATTAGTCATGTTGTTGCCATTTAAACTAAACATCATCTGTAATGATGTATTAGAATGAGATCACGTGATGTTCACACATTTAGGCCTGCCAGACGAGACCTGATCCAAGTTGAACTTATCGGCGTTCAAACTAAACAACATCTGTAGGTAAAGATGTGCATATCGGACATGAGATCACGTGATGTTCACACATTTAGGCTTGTCAGACGAAACCTGATGTAAGTCAAACTTATCGCCCTTCAAACAAAACAAGATATGTACAATAAGAGAGCCTGTCAGACGACACCGTATACAAGTCGAACTTATCGCCCTTCATACTAAACAACATATGTGCATAAAGACGAAATAACGGAAATGAGATCACGGGATGTTCCTACCTCTGAGCCTGTCATGTCAGACGAGACCTGATACAGTTTGTTTGTTGTTGGTTTACGTCTTAACAACATCTAAGGTTATATCAGGATGGGTACCGACTTGTGACAGTGCGCACTCATGATGACTTAATAGTGCTGCCCCACTGGTAGACCAGGCTGCCAGCACCATGACCTGATACCCCACTCAGTCACATTATACTGACACTGAGCCAAGCAGTACTTGCCCTATCCTAATAATGCCGAGTGCCTGGCAAGGAAGTGACAAGTATCAATTTTTAAGTCACTGGTTTGACTCGACCAGGGTTCGAAACCACGATCCCACAGTCTACCAACACCGGAGACGGACGCTCTAACTCATTCGGCCATCCCGTCTGGTTAGACCTGATACAACTTATTGCCCTTCAAACTAAACAACATCTGTACTTAAAGATGGGAATATCAGAATGAGATCATATGATACAAGTTGAACTGATACTGAGGCAGCCCAGCAATGACTGCGCTCACCGTTGAAGAGCGCATGGCCTATGTTGATATAACGCAGTATTCATCAAGCCCAGGAACTGTTGCATACGGTGCGTGTGAGGACATTACTTCTTTCCAAGTAATATGTTAATTTCGAACCAAGCGAATGACCTTCCGCCCACCCTCCACCCAGTTATCCCACTTGCATAGTGCAGTTTGCTGATTTCCAGAATGTCCATGCATGTATGCATGCCATACCATATTGGGTTTGGTGAAAGGCCACACAGGAGACAAACTGGTATACTCTGGTTAGAGAAACTATCTGTGATGGTGTTATCTTACCCGGAGAAATTACGATATCGTTTAAGCCATAATCCATAGATCATCTAAAGCCATCAAATCCCTGGTCCCGTTATCTATAATATAAGGAGAGCTTGCGATATCACATAAGCCATAATCTTTATATCTTAAGCCATAATGCATGCGGCTTCGTTATCTACAGACATAACTTACGTCATCACTTCAAACTTGCAGTCAAATGGTTGTTGTTGGTTGGGGTTTTATGTCCTAGAAACATCTACACTCAAATCAGGATCGGTACTGACGTGGTACAGTACACTCATGGTGACTTCATAGTGCATCCCCACAGGGAGAACAGGCTGCTGGCACCATGACCGATATCCTACTCAGTCAGATTATCCTGACACTGAGCCAACCAGCCCTTGGCCTATCCTAATAATGCTGAGCGCCTGACTAGGAAGTGACAAGCATACATTTTGATGTCATTGGTTTGACTCGACCAGAGGCTTCAAGTTGATGGTTCTGTGTTAAGTGATAACTAATGTGCCTAGTAAAACCTGTGGTGGGGGCTACTGGCAATACTGGAGGAGAAATCCATCACACTAGCTAACATCATCATCATCATGCTGTCGGTCGCGATGCGATAAAGACTGCTTTCATTACTTGACTGCCGCTCTCCACCCAGCTCCCCGCCGTGAGAGTTGCGTCCATGAGTCGGTCTTAATGTCTCTCAGCTTCAGGTTTCTCTTGATGGTATCTTTGAACCGGAGACGGGGGCACCCTCTCTTTCTGTAGCCAGAAGACAGTTGAGAATAGAGGATCTGCTTTGGTAGCCTGTCTGATGACATCCTCGTGAGGTGTCCAGTCCACCGGAGATTCTTTTTGATCAGCATTTCATGAAAGCTGCCTGCAAAAGTGTTGAAGTGCTGCTGGCTTTTGCAAGTTACCAGCGGCACTCTCTCGGAGAGCAAATAGAGGTTTCACACCGGCAAGAACATGTCAAGACAGGCGCAAAACTATTTGTCCCTGCAGTGGCTGGTCGGGAGATGTTGGGAGTTCCATACATCAACCGCCCTTAATGCTGCCACAGTGACATGGTTTTCTGTTTAGGGTTTGCTCCCTTAGCCTTTGGTTCTGTCAAGGACCTGTACCACAAGGCAGTGGTTTACAACTCTGCAAGGCAGGGGCGTCAAACTCCCTGAGGTATTGCTATACCTGCATACCACTAGCTAACAGTGGGTAGAGAACAATAGACATCACGGTTCTGACTGCACATGCGCTGAAAACGGCGTTGGGAGCAAAGCAAAGGCATACTGCCATTGAGTTTACCGATACGCATAGGGAAAAACTTCGATTTTTATTCAAAATGAATAGAAATACATAACAATTTGGCATAAACATGTATGCACACATGCACTATAATGATCTGATGAATATAACTAAGACAAAACTAGCCATAGTTAAACATTTTGAGCTAAGAAACATACAATTCCACACAAAATAATCAGTGATATCCACATCACCATTTTTAATTCTTGTTCTAAATATTAAAATGCCAAATGTGTCAACATACACTTGTTTCAGAGAAATATATAACCAATATCTGATTAACCCTACTCATTTTCTATTTCTACATATGTCATTAACCATAGGATATAATAAAAACATGAATAAAATAAATCAAACTGACTCTGGCTATGGCTCTAACACTAGTCTGAGTGCCTAGATTTGTCTAAATCTGAATGCACATGGCATAGGATGTGCTGACTATATAAATATCTTAATTTATTATATAATTTTTTTTAGTTGGTATTCTATGTTTCAAATAAGAGCTGAGATGAGCTGAAACTATCATATTTCATACCTGCACCCAGTGTATTAGCATCAGCCATGTGCTTCTCATGGGTATGTTTTGCTCTGACGCATCCCACAATGCACCGCACCACTGGAACCATGATGTAGTCTATTCAAACTGTGATATATTCGGCAGTAAACACCAAATCGTTCCACTTATCTGCAGGTGGGATTAAGATGTCGCCAAAGCCATCATAATCCTCCAAGCCACAATCCATTTATCATTCATATGTTGTGCAGTGCACAACATATATCCAGCGGTTCTAAATAGACAACGGTTATTTGGTTTATATGTATACATATATATATGTACATCGATGTACAATATATGTGTATATATGTACTATATAATTTATTATGTGGATATAAATAACGGCAGCCCCTTAATGTTTCTCTCTCAGCACCTTAACTTCCATGTTATTCACTGAGGAGCGGGCATTCTCTCCTCCCCTGCCTCCTATACCCATGAGCCAACTGTCACTCTGTGGAATATCGATCCTACTTCGGACAGCTTTGTTGCATTGCATAGTCCGACGGATTTGAGTTTCTGTCATTTTTCGTGTTGTTTGTTTGTTGTTTTGCTTGTTGGTGTTTTACGTCCTAGCAACATATAAGGTAATATCAGGACGGGTCATTTTTCGAGATAAATATATCAAATGTCTTGTTATAATTGGTATTACGTTAGCTTGAAATATGTTTATTATATATGGTTCACTTTGGAGATATTTAAAGTACAAACAACCCAACATAATTTTGATGTGCACACCGAAATGCTGGATATCATCAGCTTTGCTCACTCATTTTCGATAATAGTAATGTGGCAGGGGAGCATCTAGATAAAAGATTCACCCAGTACTTGTAGTACACGGGTGAATGACAACGTAGTGTAAATACGGGCGAAAATAGCTTTAGTATGGAACAGGAAGTAGAATGCCTGGCTCCAGTGTCAAATGGTTATTTATATCGGCACAGAGTTGGTGAAATGGGAGAGAATGCAAAAAGACAAGATGGTGGTCATAGAACGCCGTCGATTTCACTTTTAAATCTTATTAAACCAGATGTTTTATTATATTTTTCAACTCAAGGGTAGCGGGGAAATATGAAGACATATACAAAGAATAAATGTTGCTTCTTAGATTGTGAAATTAGGCTCTCATAAAGACTCATTCATTAACCTGATTTTCCGATCGTTTTTATATAAGGCTGGTCTTCACCCGTGTACTGCGAGTACCGGGTGAATCCTTTATCTAGGGAGCATCAAACCGGCAAAGGCAACACAGTTTAATAAGTGTATCAGATGTAGGATCAAATCGAGGCAGGTGTTCTGGTTTATACAATACGGTGCTTTCGTCGGACTAGGCACCTTTAAATCACTCAAATGTCAACACCCCCCCCCCCGACCCCCTCGCCCCATGCATCCTACTGGCTGGATGCATAAGCGGCGCGGTAGTGTAGTCTACGGATAATTATAATTATAAACCCCCCCCTCGGGGACGTAGCTGTGCATGAGGCAGCAAACCCCACTAAATGCCAATTAACCGGTAGCGGGGCGACGAACGGGCTAACCGCCAACACGCCGCAAACAAGCCGAATGTAAACGGAAATGAGCAGGCGCAATTAGCAGCAATCACAGTTGTGAGGCCTAATCACCTTACAAGTTACACCAGGGGGTGGGGGGGGGGGGGAGTGGGCTGTGACCGTCGTCTAATTGGTTGGTTGTTGGAATTTTACGTCCTAGCAACATCTAAGGTCATATCAGGATAGGTATAGACTTATGACAGTGCGCACTCATGGCGACTTTATAGTGCTGCCCAGTGTGAAATCAGGCCACTTGCACCATGACCTGATATCCTACTCAGTCACATTGCCCTGACACTGAGCTAGCCAGTCCTTGCCCTATCCTATTATGATAAGTGCCAGGCTAGTAAGCGAGAAGTATTAATTTTAAAGCCATTGGTTTGACTCGACCGGGAACCGAACTCCCGACCTTCCGCACGCGAGGCCCGCGCTCTACCGATTAGGCCACCTCGCCCGGTCCCCTTCGTGTAATCAGTTAAAGGGCATGTTAACTGCCACTGTATTGCCGTTGGTTACAATTAGATGCCCATCCTGTTCACCCTCCTGTCGCACCCCCCCCCCCCCCCGCTCTCCCACACACCCATCGACCTAGAGATAAAAGATTCACCCAGTACTTCCAGTACAGGGGTGAAAACCAACCCATTAGAAAAGCTGGTGAAGAATTTCGAAATGCTGGGTTAATTAACTGAGCTGGTAAATTCTTAATTTAAGAAGCACAATATATTCTTTAAGTATGTCTTCATATTTACCCACTACTTTTGAGTTGGAAAATATAATAAAACATATACTTTAATGCAATTTAAAAGTGAAATCGACGGCTTTCTCTGGCTGCCATCTTGTCCTTTTGCATTCTCTCCAATTTCACCAACTCTGTGTTGATATAAGTAACCATTTGACACTGGTGCCAGGCATTCCTGTTCCATACTAAAGCTATTTTCGCCCGTATTTAGACTACGTTGTCGTTCACCCCTGTACTGTAAGTATGGGGTGAATCTTTTATCTCCCATTGACCTATCTGCAAATTAGAACATCAAACATTTGAGATGAAAATTTGAGATATTAATTATGGGAGTTTAGCTCGGGTAGATGACTATAAACATGTCGACGGAAGTTATTTATTGTCTGTCATGGGAAGATGGCAATGTGTCAGATGGTATAATATATGTAATGCAAATGCTTATATATTTGAATACATATATATATTTATATATTATATATATACAGTGATAGGTATGCAGGTATAGCAATACCTCAGGGAGTTTGATGCCCCTGCCTTGCAGAGTTCTAAACCACTGCCTTGTGGTACAGGTCCTTGACAGAACCGAAGGCTAAGGGAGCAAACCCTAAACAGAAAACCATGTCACTGTGGCAGCATTAAGGGCGGTTGATGTATGGAACTCCCAACATCTCCCGACCAGCCACTGCAGGGACAAATAGTTTTGCGCCTGTCTTGACATGTTCTTGCCGGTGTGAAACCTCTATTTGCTCCCCGAGAGAGTGCCGCTGGTAACTTGCAAAAGCCAGCAGCACTTCAACACTTTTGCAGGCAGCTTTCCTGTAATGTACAACCGCACAAAACACCATACCGGCTCGGCCTTCTCCCGGGTTACCAAGGACCGCACTGCTCGAGCTCATCTTCCGTCGACCGCGGAAAATCAGCTAGGAGGAACACAACGCAACACAACACAACTACTGAAACCTGAAGCTGAGAGACATTAAGACCGACTCATGGACGCAACTCTCACAGCAGAGAGCTAAATGGAGAGCGGCAGTCAAGTAATGAAAGCAGTCTTTGTCGCATCGTGACCGACAGCATGATGATGATGATGATGATATACAGTGATAGAAATAAGCAAAGTTTATCACTTGTCCAACGGACAAGTCTGGTGTGATTTTCACTTGTCTGGCTGAATTTTCACTTGTCTATAGTATGTATCTTAAGGCCCAGTCACACCTTACCGGACTGGGGTACCGGACAAGAACCGGACACTGGCCGGTACTGTGCGGCGATGTCCGGTACATGTCTGGTACCCATCCGGCGGTGTCCGGTGGTGTCCAGCGGTGTCCGGTACAAGTTTTGAACATGCACAAAACTTCTACCGGACACCACCGGACTGACGTGTCCGGTTGGTGTCCGGTTGGTGTCCGATTTGTCTGGTTCATGTCCGGTATCCATCCGTATGTGTCCGGTACCCATCCGTTGGTGTCTGGTACCCATCCGTTGGTGTCTGGTACCCATTCGTTGGTGTCCGGTTTGCGAGAACGTCAATAAAATATATATATACTGTAGTAGTCGGCACTGAAGTAACCACATAGACAGGTAGGCGTGGGTAGTGTGTTGATATCAGGGAGCCTAGGTGGTGTAATGGTTAGCACACCGGCCCAGAATGCAAAGAGATGTGGGTTCAAGGCCCGTTCTATGTGCAATTGTTCCCATTTTCATCACCCCCATGACAATACCAAGAAAATCAAAAAAGTACAGTCCGGTACGTGTCCGGTTGATGGTCCGTCCGTCCGGTTCTCATCCGGTACTCGTCTGGTACATGTCTTCTTGAAGCAGGTACAACTCGTGTCTGAAGACTTCTTTTTGTCCGTTTCCATATGTTTTCCACACTTGGAACCGGTCTCCACTTGTTTGAACAAGTGTTGGAGTTGTCCATCGAACATCTTAGTTTTGTCCAGTGGGTTTCCCTTAATGGGCTTGGGTTGGGTTGGGGGGGGGGGGGAGAAGGAATAAGGTATATTCCTTGTTGTCATTGTCAATTACCTTCTTTGATCTGGTCACCTCCTTGCCTGCATCCGTGCATACCACCTTGGATACTTTTCTAAATGTCTGTAGGAAAGGAAGTTGCTCATTGCCGTCAGCAGCGCAATTCCTCCATTCATTTCCTCGCACAGTGATGAGAATTTATCCTTAGCCATCATCCTGTTGGCTATAGGTGCAATGGTGAGTGCCGAAAGTACCCCTTTGTGTACTGTATGGAGGACCGCTTCAAACCTTTTGCGGTCTTCACTAAGCCTGACATCCGAGTCCATCTCTTTGATGGCAGACTCTGGGATCCCTTTGATTCCCGTGAATTTTTCGGCCAACTTCATAATAACCTCGGCTGGCTTAGACATGTTGAAGTGTCCTTGTATTATTTTCCTCATGGATTTTCTTATGCCGCAACACTTTGCACTTCTTCATCTCTTTCCCACTCAACTTTGTGTATTTCCCTGCATGCTTCCTGTCTGAATCCGAACTCCTCCATGACGAGTCCGACGAAGAGTCAGAGGAAGAGGATTTGCCTTTCCTCCTCTTTTTGGTCTTTTTCTTGCTCTTCTTCATGTGTGGCTTCTTTCTGCATGCCCTCTTGTACTCATCCCCATCTGATGAGTGTACTTTTTTCTTGTGTTTGCGTTTGCATGCAGCCACAACCACCTTCTCCTCTGACTCATCGTCAGACGAGCCCTGATCCTCCGAAAGATCCTCCCACTCAGATTCATCTGAATCCTGTGTCTTCGGTGTCCTACCTTTCCTGGTTGCCATCCTGGAGGGAAGCATTTCCTTCATCTTTTGTTGCACCAGATGTGCAACCTGCTCATCTAGGTCAACTGGATTGGGGCCGGACTCAGACCCCCCCCCCCCTCCTCATCGGAATCTCTTTGTTCTATCGACCTTTGCCCCTGTGCTGGCGGTGAGGGTTCCTCATCTTCACTGAGCACACGAGATGCCTCTGCCTTACCCAGCTTTGTAGCCATGGCTCGGAGACTGTGAGTAAAACCAAAGAAACCTGTGGTTAGGCATTATTCAGAGTAAATATCACACAGATAATTAAAGTATAATTATAGGAGGTGTGTATTATGGCATTAAAACACTTTTTAACGCAGGCGTGTGGTTAATCGACAGTTGTAGGATGACGGTAAGGAATACCAATCAAAACGCTGGGTAGGGACCAGTGTAGCAGTACCCTCCCACCCTCTCTGTCCTATAAACTTCTCCCACCTGTGGCTTTCTTCGCCAACAAGTTGAAGAAAATACTATAGAACTCAGAGATATGCCTTATTAATAATAATAATAATAATGGGGGAATCTCAGAGAAACCCATGAATTAATCCTATCGATGTAACGGCTCCTGCCAAACATCTCT
The DNA here is from genome assembly GCA_030323885.1 of Branchipolynoe longqiensis. Classification (NCBI taxonomy): domain Eukaryota; kingdom Metazoa; phylum Annelida; class Polychaeta; order Phyllodocida; family Polynoidae; genus Branchipolynoe; species Branchipolynoe longqiensis. Next base: position 155,988,776 of record CM059186.1, read on the forward strand.
CCATTTGGCAATGGGCAGCTTTATCAATCACCAAGCATGGATGCATTGTTCTAATGATTATACAGAATACAATCATAATTAAGCTGTAACACAGTAATAACTTATGGAAAAGTTTCAAAACATTTTGTATGTGAATGCTAACATAAACTGAACCAACGTATCCAGTTTATAAGATACTAATCTGTGTTGATTATGCTAATTGCTGGACCCGGATGTGCTTCCTTCTCCATTGACTACGAGTAGCCAGAGGCGAAGTACCAAGGTCAAATATAAATATATATATATATATATATATATATATATATATATATGCAGTGATAGAAATGAGCAACAATTGTAACTTGTCCACTGGACAAGTCTCGTGTGATTTTCACTTGTCCATCTGAATTTTCACTTGTCCCAGACAAGCGGACGAGCTCTTATTTCGAACGCTGTACTAATCTGAAGGTTGGTGGTTCGATTCCCATGCAATCACCTCTGCGAATTTGGATCTCCGCCGCTGTGTCATCAAAGGCCAGTCATCAATGGCCAGTTGCTCTCATACCATGTCCAGGTGGTGTTGGAGGGTAATACTCCCCATCACACCAAACTAGTTCTCACTACGTTCTTGAAAATGTTGCTGAACACGCTCAAACTGTGTGCGAACGGAATGGACATAGTAGCAACTTTTTACAGTCTGTTTACGAATGGAATGAACAGGCTATAACAGAATGGTGCTCCAGAACTTTGAGCATGCCCAAAATTGTCTTGAAGCCACGTTCTACCCCGACCACAGCCCGTTTTAGAATGGGGTCAGACGTTTTGAGAACTAGTTTGGTGTGATGGGGGTATAAAAATCCCCTGGGTCGGTAAAAGTGTAGGCTCTGGCTTTCAATTGACCAACTGAAAATAAGACTATTCAGGCTTATTCATGACAGGCAATATAAATCTTCAAGAATAGAAAAAAAGAACAAATAACAATTTATTGGATTTGCGCTTTCCCTCAAAAGATGGTGGTAGGCACCAGATCCCGTGACGGTATGCAGGGTCCGAGAACCAGATTGTGGCTGTCCTTGAAGCTGTCCACTATCACTAGTATCAGGTCCTGCATTGTTTGTGGTGCTGACTGTATGATTGATAACCTCTTATCAGACAGAAGCAGCCGCTTGTCATTCCATGCCCACTGCGGGATGCACAGTAAGCGTCAGATATGAACAACAATGGCGATTAATCAACCGTGT
>CM059186.1:155990495-156127736 GCA_030323885.1 Branchipolynoe longqiensis
TTAATAAAGCTGACCAAAAGCTGTCTTGTGTTTCTTATTAATCTTGTCTTGGATATATAATTCCGTATCGCAGATACGACACATAACTTGCGATCCTGAGTGAAACTAGACACCCCTATCGTAGAAAAGGGGTCACCTAATCGGTTTGATTTTAATAAAGTTGATAAATCAAACGTGGCCTCTTTACTGTCAATTTCTAGACCATTCAGCGACAGGGCAACTATAGTTTGGCCTCTGTGTCCAGTGACCAGGAGAAGCAAAACTGCGACTTTGAAAACTAAAAGTTTAACGTCCAGAAACTTATTTTCTGGCCATTTCTTGAAGAGGTTGAACACTAGAGAAACATCCCAAAACCTATTATATTTGGGTTTAGGCGGATTCCTCTGATAAATTGATCGTATGATCCAACAAATAACATGGTGTTTACCCAGTGTTTGTCCATTAACCCGCGGTAGGATTATCGACAGAGCACATCTGGCAGCGTTAATAGCGCCATATCCTAGGCCTTCGTCCTCTAGGTAACGTAGGAAGCGTCCTACCTGGGATACTGTGGGAGTCATTGGCTTGACTTTCTTAAGCAGGCAATAAATACCCCATTTCTTTAAATACGTAGTATACATTTTCACCGTTCCTTTTCTCCACGCATCATCAACCAAACGCTGTTGTGTAATTTTGTCTAAGCCAAACTGTTGTAAATATTTATTTAAAAAAGGAATGCCACTAACGGAGTTGTCGACACGTTTCCGTGGCGTTCTAGTGGTCCCTTGTGTTTGAGGTTTCCTCGGAATCTTGGGAAGCGAAGGCTGCTTTTGGCTGTGGCTAGTAACGTCGGTAGCCACGGTTGCGTGTGCCACTCGGGGACGATGAGTATGGCGTGTGTCCCCTCCATTTGAATCTTTCTGGCGACTTTGCTAATGATAGTCAAGGGGGGGAAAATGTAAAAGAAATGATGTCGCCACTTTAGGGAGAAGGCATCAATGTGCCAAGCATTGGGTTCCGGGTGCCACGAAACATATTTTGGAATTTTAAAGTTATTACGCGAAGCGAACAAATCGATCTGAGGTGAACCCCATGTGTGACAAATGTGTTTTAAAATGGATGGATTAAGTGACCACTCTAAGTGATCATGGAACTGGCGACTCATCTTGTCAGCTAGACAATTTTGTGTGCCTGGAATGTGATTAACAGTTAACCAGACATCAAAGGTTTGAGCCCAGTTCCAAATGAGAAGTGCCATTTCATTACATTTAATCGATTTTGTATCTCCCATATTTCTGACATAAGCCATAGCTGTGGTGTTATCCGTGAGGATACGTACATTATTTTTGGGTATTTTTACTAGACTGGTTAATCCCAAGTAAATGGCCCTTAGTTCTAGAACGTTAATATGATCGGGGAGTTCCGATTCTAGCCATCTTCCTCCCGTTGCTACATCATTTTGATGTGCTCCCCACCCTTGGAGAGACGCGTCAGTGGTAACGGTAGTGTCAGGCTCTCCCATTCTAATGGGATTTGGGGAATGGTCAAAGTGGTTTAGCCACCAATCAATGTCGGCTAGGCCGTTCTCCGAAATAAACATGGTCTTTTCAAAGTTTCCCTTTGCGCGGGCCAGCGCCAAATTTTTATCAATTTCGAGGGATTTTATGTGTGCCGCTCCGTATAGAATAGCTGGACTATACAAAATCATGACCCCGATAAGGACCGCGACCTGTCTAATCTTTGGCCTAGAAGTGTCTAACAGCTGTATCGCTGTGCGGTAAAGCTTATCTTTCTTTTGGCGTGTAAGCGAAACGGTCATAGCCGTGGTGTTCAGAATGAACCCGAGACACTTAAGCTCCTGAGTAGGAGAAAAAACTGATTTCTTCTTATGTATGAAGAAACCCCATTTGGTGAAAATTTTGCATAAATCTTTAACAGCGAGTTCACATTGCGTGAAAGATTGGCCCATAATAAAAGAATCATCTATGTATGGAAACGTACAATGCCCCAATTTTGCCATGTGTGAAAAAATTGGTTTCAACAACTTAGTAAACAGACGCGGTGCGCAGGCCAAACCATTAGGTAAACATGTAAATTCAAAAAGTTGGCCATTCCAGAGAAAACGTAGGTATTTCCGATCTGTCTGGTGAATAGGAACGGTATAGTACGCATCCCTTAAATCAACCCTCGCTAGCCAACACCCTGGGGTAATTAAATCACGAGCTGTTTCTAAAGAAAACATTTTGAAATGTTTGTATTCAATGATTTCATTCAACTGAGTTAAATCTAAAATCATTCGGATTGAACCATCAGGTTTAGGAGTAGAGAAGATATTGGAAATATATTCCCCTTCAGTATGTTCAACTCTGTTGACAATGCCCTTAGACTCAAACAGTAGAACCTGCTGATCTAGCTGAGATTTTTCTAGTGAATTAAACTGATACGGAAATGGCGCTCTCTTTTGTATAGGCAATTGTGTGAAAGGGATGTGAATGCCTTTAACAATATTCAGGACCTCTGGATTAGTGGTTAACTGTTGCCATTGATGTAAACAATTAGAAACATTCCCTGCTTGAAAAAGGCTTACTTCAGTTTGAGTTTCCTCCGTGACCATTGTAGGGTCAGGAGGCTGCACTGTTTGTGTGGAAATCTCTACTTGTTCCCTTGTTTCGTGAAATGGGGCTTGGGAACGAAATCCCTCTTGTAGCCGCGGTTGTCGTTCCAGTTTGAGGCCGGCCTGTCGCCTCGGCCCCTTCCTCGCTGGTTGAACTGGAAGGACGGTCCGCCCCTGAACGGCCTTCCTCCTCTGCGGAATCGAAAATCCGTCCTAGACTTTCTGAACCCTGCTGGGTTTTGGAAGCGACGAATCTTTGCTTCAGTGTTTTTAGCACTCTTGTAGTCGACCTCTACCTGTTTGTACAGGTAAGCTAGCTGACCCCCAAACATCTTGGATTTATCAAGCGGTTTGCTCTTGATAGGGGTAGGTCCGGAATACACGGTGTATTCCTTACCATCATGGTCCGTTACCTTCTTAGAGCGGGCAACCTCTTTTCCGGCATCTGTGGTGACCGATTTGAACACGTTTTCAAATCTCCGATGGGTCATGTAGTTACTAGCGGCTGCTAACAAAGCTATGCCCCGGTCCATAACCCGCGCCAAAGACGAGAACTTGTTCTCTGTCTGCATCCTGTTAGCCACAGGGATAACAGACGTCAAGGCACCCAAAACTGCCTTATGGATCAGGCAGAGGGAAGTTTCATAACGACGGCGTTCGTCGGAAAGATGAATGCCGGAATCCATCTCTTTGAAAACAGAAGCAGGAATGCCCTTAACTCCTGAAATCTGCTCAGTCAACTTGTTGATGACTTCGATCGGTTTAAACGTAGTGAAATGGCTATTCACCGTTTTGCGCATCATGGTAGTGGTGCGCACTTTCTGAGCTTTCTTTTTGACAATCTTCTTGCCAGCTTTAACGCCTATTTTGGCGTAGACTCCCGCTCGTTCCGTGTCGGAATCCGACTCGGTGGAAGAAGAGTCGGACGACGAGTCTGAAGAGGAGTCCTTCTTCGTCTTCTTCTTCTTCTTCTTTTTGGACTTTTTGGAGCGCTTAGAGTTCGCTTTCTTTGTGAACTCGTCACCAGAACTGCTCACTGGGCGGCGTTTCTTGCCCCGCGCTTTCGGTTTCGGAACCTCAGGTGCCGAAACCGTGTCCTCTTCGTCCTCAGAAAAGTCTTCCCAATCCTCATCGGGGATTTGGGAAGGATCTGGAAAGGTCTGCGCCTGGAACTGGCACATCTTCTCCTCCATCATCGCCGCCATTTTCGCCTCCCACCCCACTGGTTGAGGGGCCTGATCACTGTCTTGATCCGAGGCATGAGCCCCAAGATGTGGGGACGGCGGAGCCGTAGCCGGTGGAGATGAATCGTAATCCGTAGGAGGGACGCCCACGGCTGCAGCGGGCGGCTTATTCCGGCGAGTGGCCATCGGGAACTGTAACGAAACAGAGCGTTACTAACCCGGAATCATCTCAACTACACAAGTGTAAGCCAGTAAACTGGGTTGAGGACCATGGTACAGAGAACGTGTTTTGCAACGTGTCAGTACAGGCGTGAAGCTAAATTTGCCGTAGGTGTGTGGTAACGAAACCAACCAAACGGAGGGCATCGATCGTGAGATCGGCCCCTCTCTCTGTTCCGTACACTTCTCCCACCTGTGGCTACAGCGCAAACAAGTTGGAGAAAATATTACGAAACTCGGAGGTTCGCCTTAAACCGGTCAGGGGTGTTTATAAAAAACACCCAGAAGCATCCCCAACATCATCCTCTATTAGGATCCGGGAGACTTTTCTTAGGAAATGAGCAACTCGGGTTACCATTTCTCCCTGTCTGAAAAACAGGTGTCGATAGAACTCAGTATCGGTTTCGTTTGTGCCAGCGGCACGCAATGTTCTATCCGTAAGTTAAAAAACGTACAAAGTCCAAACAGGACTGAAGACAGTTCTGAACTTTCATAAAAAGATGCTATAGAGCATGATAAACAAAGTTATCGAAGAAAACAGTACTTACTTTTGGATAAAAGCAGTAGTAGTAGATAAATCCTGTGGAGCAACTCACCAACGTCCTCCCGTTGTGAGTTACTTATGCTAATTGCTGGACCCGGATGTGCTTCCTTCTCCCTAGCCTGCGGCTAGCCAGAGGCGGCATACCGAGGTAAAATATATATATATATTTATAGTAAAAACCTCCCTAAATCGATCGACCATGAGACCAACTTTAGGGGAGTGGTCGATCTGTTGACAGCGTTTTGATTTTGTGGTACTGATGTCACAGTATTGGTACACAACTTCTGAGAACGACCCATATATATAACTTCCAAGCGAGTGGAGTAGGGCGAAGGCACCCGACACAGTGCAAGCGCACACGGCAGCGCAAACCTCGACGCCACAACCAGAGATGGCGGAAATTAAAGAGGATGTACGAAGAACCCATCATATTAATTAAGACAGAATGCGAGAGAGTACAGACTGGAGACCGAGCAAATTCGGGACAGCGCCCCGCCCCCCCCCCCCATTGCAACCCATGCCCCCCCTGCCCCCCTTGCCCCCCCCCCCCCTGCCACTTTACAAAAATAAATGCCCCACATAGACATAGCATTGCCGTATTTTACCACCCGCGAAGGGTAAACACTGCAGCAATGCTATGTCTATGCAGAGCATTTATTTTAGCAAAATTAATTTAAAAGCTTTCACTGAGTCGATTAAAAATATATTAATGCGCAATTGAAGAGGAAGATCTGAAGTATTTAATTTAACTTAAGGGTAATTTTCTCTGAAAGTATTAAAAACAGAGATAATAGTGAAAGTTGGGCATGGCAAATCAGCCTTGTGGCAGCTGAGACGTCCACACCGGATCCCCCACCCGCCTGGGTGTGGGGGGTTCACTCCAGATCTTATTACAGGCGATAATGGTGTTATCACTATCCATATATATGTGTGTGTGTATGTGTGTGTATATATACAACGTTTCTGATTATTATAGACAAATAAATCGCATTTGCACGATCGGACATATACGGTTGTTTGGTGTGCTGGTCTGCACGGTTTATGTCTATTTGTGGTTGTTTTACGTCCTAGCAACATCTAAATTCTAAGGTCATATCAGGATGGGTGTCGACTTATTACAGTGCACACTTAGTTCTGCCCTACTGGGAGACCAGGCCGGTGGCACCATGACCCGATATCCCACAGTCACATTACACTGACATTTTTCTAACCAGTCCTTGTCCCATCCTATTAATGTCAAGCGCCAAGCGAGGTAGAGACGAGTATCCATTTTGTAAGTCATTGGATTTGACTCGGCTGGGAATCAAACTCCCGAGCCTGTGCTCTACCGACTCAGCTAACGCTTCCAGTCACTGTTTATGCGTGTATATGTATATGTCTATGTTTAAATAAATATATATACGTATATGTATGTGTGTGTATATGTATAGTTATACATTATATTGTTTGACTATAAATAACAGAGATACTAACATTTTATTATATTATTCCTGCATATCATTAATTGATGCCGTTTTGGATCGTGTCCGCCTAAAAGACGATATTCACGGTGAGTGTGGGTTTGCGCCGTATATGAATATATTATATATATTCATATATGCATATATGTGTAGGAAATATGCATAAAAGTGCGTGTAAATACGCATCCGTGTATACTATATATGCAGATATATAAAAAAATAAACCGACCCTATTCAGTCACATCCCTATATATATATATATATATATATATAAATATATATATATATATATATATATATATACATACACACACACACACATATAGTTGTATGCATATGCGAATAAGAAAAGTTGAATTGCCTGCTGTTGACAAAGGTAGTACACGGCAATGGTGTAGAGTGAGCACACATTCCATTTCCGATAGCCCGCCCACTTGCCAATGTACTTACTAATCAACTATATGAGACCGAGAGGCTTGAGGGGCACCAGATAACATTGGTGGGTTGGTTAATGGAGTTTTACGTCCTGGCAACATCTAGGGTGATATCAGGACGGGTACCGACTTGTGGCAGTGCGCACTCATGGTGCCTTTATAGTGCTGCCCCACTGGGGGACCAGACCGCCAGCACCATGACCTGATATCCCACTCAGTCACCAGATGAGAGAAGTGGCATGATCAATGTAATGCCCAATGCGTGTGAGTTGTGTAGGTAGGTATTTCAGGTAGGACCTGAAAGTGTAAGGCACTTCGCCTTACTAATCCACGATTGACTTCAGTATCCTGTATCAGGTGGTCTAGGGCATCTCCCATTCCCAGGTTTGTTTGTTGGGGAGTTATGGCTTAGCAACATCTGAGGTCATATCAGGTCGGGCACCAACTTGTGACAGTGCGCACTCATGGTTACTTTATAGTGCTGCCCCACTGGGAGACCAGGTCAGATTAGTTGGTTGGTTGGTTATTGGGATTTTATTTCCTAGTTTGTTATTGGACAGGCAAGGGACAGGCAAGAGACAGGCAAGAGACAGGCAAGAGACAGGCAAGAGACAGGCAAGAGACAGGCAAGAGGCAGGCAAGAGGCAGGCAAGCGGCAGGCAAGATGCAGCCAAGAGGCAGGCAAGAGGCAGGCAAGAGGCAGGCAAGGGGCAGGCAAGAGGCAGGCAAGAGACAGGCAAGAGACAGGCAAGAGACAGGCAAGAGACAGGCAAGAGACAGGCAAGAGACAGGCAAGAGACAGGCAAGAGACATGCAGGGACAGGCAGGGACAGACAGGGGTAGGTAAGGATAGGCAGGGACAGATAGGGACAAGCGCGAACAGATAGGGACAAGCACGAACAGACAGGGACAGGCAGGGTCAGATAGGGGAAGGTAGGGATAGGACAAGCACGAACAGACAGGGACAGGCAGGGACATGCAGGGACAGACAGGGAGAACCTGGACAGACAGGGGTAGGCTGGGACAGGTAGGGACAGGCAGCGACAGGCAGGGATGGGCAGGGACAGGCAGGGGTGGGCAGGGACAGGCAGGGGTAGGCATGGGTAGGCAGGGGTAGGCAGGGACAGGCAGGGGTAGCCAGGGGTAGGCAGGGACATGCAGGAACAGGGACAGGCAAGCATAGGGGGAGGAGCTGTGACGGGAAACAGGGGAAAGTCTGCATTCTACCTATTTATTGTACGTTGAAAAGCCGCACCCTTCGGGGGTGCGGCTTCCCCTATCTTGAACCGTGTCTGATCCCTCACTCTGATCTGAAACCACTAATAGCCACCCACATAAAATCCAAATGGCAACATGAGTGGGATGAAAACATCAATAAACTTAAAGAAATTGAACCATCTGTGGGAAAGCCACCACAGACTCATGCGGGAGGTCGGCGGGACCAAGTGGTCCTTAGCCGCTGCCGTATTGGCCACTCGTGGCTTACACATGCTTTTCTGCTCAAGGGGGAACCTCCCCCTGAATGTATTGGGTGTCAGTCCCCGCTGACACTCAAACACATTTTACTAAGTTGCGTTGATTTTTTGGCCCTGCGCCAACGGTTCTACACTGCAGACAGTATGCATGACCTTTTTACTAAGGTAAAACAGGAAAACATTTTAGCCTTTTTGAGGGCAGCTGGACTGTACCACCTTATATAGTTTACTAAATGGATTCTATTAATTATTAATGAAACTTTTCTTTTTCTATGGGAGTTTGTTTCCCTTGGCCACAGATATATGATTGTGAGCTTTCTAATTTAATTAGTGTCTATTGGCACATAATTGATTGTCTGCTTTTACATGTAAAAGCGATGGTTTGAACAAGGAACAAACATTTCTCACCGTGAATATGGCCTATGCTGCCGACACGGCGTAAAGCAACCACCAATCAATCAATCAATCGGGGGTGCCCAGAGTCCCCAGAGGCCGGGCCTGAGGACAGGTATCCGGACTATTTGTCAACACACATTTCGTCCCCTTCCGCCCGATGACTGGGTGGCAGCTAAAGGGGAGGGAGCGGGGGCATTACCAAATTACGTCGCATTAATTTCAGTCATTTCCGCCACACCTCCAGACGTAAAGCTTTTTTTTATTACACTCCGCCCCGACCGGACGCGGTCGCCGAATCGGTAGAGCGCAGGCCTCCCGTGCGGAAGGTCGGGAAATCGATTCCTGGTCGAGTCAAACCAATGTATAAACAAAATTGATACTTGTTGTTTCCTAGCCATGCGCTCCCGCATTATTAGGTTGGGCAAGGACTGGTTGGCTCGGTGTCAGAATAACAGTGTGTCACAAAGGAGTCTGCACCAGACGGGATGGCCAAATGAGTTGAGCGTCCATCTCTGTTTTGGTAGATCGTGGGATTCAAAGACTGGTTGAGTCAAACCAATGACTTAAAAATTTATACTAGTCGCTTCCTAGCCAGGCACTTGGCATTATTAGGATAGGGCAAGGACTGGTTGGCTCAGTTTCAGGATAATGTGACTGAGTGGGATATCAGGTCATGATGCTGGCATCCTGGTCTCCCAGTGGGCAACACTATAAAGTCACCATGAGTGTTCACTGTTACAAGTCGGTACCTGTCCTAATATGCCCTTAGATGTTGCCAGGATGTAAAAATCCACCAACCAACCGACCAACAGCCGATTAGTTATACATGTGAACAGTCAGAGTCAGGGGCAGAGTCAGGGGCAGAGTCAGGGGTAGATTCAGGGGAAGAGTCAGTGGCGGAGTCAGGGGCAGAGGCAGAGTCAGAAGGTGTCAACTGTCAATGAGGTTAAACGCTGACCCGATGTAACTTCCAAATCTTCTAAGCATTGTGAATTATGTGCGTCAGCCACTCATAATTACACACCCGGGTGGGCGCTTAAATACTCAAGTGTTGGTCTAAGTACACCTCAGGGGAGCCAAGTTTCCCGATTTGGTGGGAGATCGCCCTAAAACAGAGCAAAATAAACCCATGTTCCGATTTCCCACTTTTGATTTATAATCTCACGCCAAAGAATCATTTTAGTTGTTTTGGGGTGTTTTTTGTTTTTTTAATTGTGTATATTTTGTCCATAAAATTCACCAGAATTCACCATTTTGCATCACTTTTTTCTTTAGGGGGACGGCCCCTGGAAGCCCTCCGCTCTGTGGGACCGGGCAACCCCAGCCCCCTCCTCCTGTACCCCCCCCCCCCAACCACCACATTATTTCTCCTTATTTACAATTTGTGTTTTTAGGGAGATCTCCCTAAGGACATTCTTATCTACTTGTTTGTTGTTTTACGTCCTAGCAACATCTATGGTCATATCAGGACGGGTACCGACTTGTGACAGTGCGCACTCATGACGACTATATAGTGCTGCCCCACTGGGATACCAGGCTGCCAGCACTATGACCTGATATCCAACTCAGTCACATTATCCTGACACTGAGCCAACCAGTCCTTGCCATATCCTAATAATGCCGAGCACTAGGCTAGGAAGTGACAAGTATCAATTTTAAGTCATTGATTTGACTCGACCAGGGTTCGAACCCACAAACCCATGGGTTCGGATCCCCCGATCTCCCAAAACAGGAGACGGACGCTCAACTCATTCGGCCATCCCGTCTGGTATTTCTTATCTACTTGGCACCTCTGACACCTGTGGACTTTGAGGTTGGCAGACGTCCCGGCTTATTGCGGACGGTTTTGCCGCCAGAGGCCACTGCCTACGTCTGGTATCTAACACAGGCCAATGGGGTTCTAAGTAGTTCTAAATACCCTGCACGCTACTTAAACAATGACGTATCTGATGGGACCAGATAGGATGGGCTAGATGTTAGAGCGTCTGCTTTTTGAGGAATCGAACATCAGCTGACTCAATTGCAAAATTGGTTCTTGTCACTGCCTTGCCTGGTGTATAGCATTACTAGGATAGGGAAATGACTGATTGGTTCAGTGTCAGGATAATGTGACTTGAGTGGAATGTCGTGGCATAGTGTCAGTGACACTGTATTGCATATCAATGGGGGCATCACAATGACACCTGTACCTGTCCTAAAGTATAAGCAGAAAACGTAAATCTGAAATCCATAGGGTAAATTTTCCAATTGCAATATGCAGAAAAACAATAAAAAATTAATATAATTAAATTTAATATAATTGTGTACCTTGCAGTTAGTTGCATAGTTCATAATGCATCAGTGGTAAAGTTCTACATCTTAAGTCTGTGCTTAGTCTCATTTAAAGATTAACTAACAGTACCAGGACCATGCCAGATATTAACAAGTATTAAAGGGGGGGGACCTGATTCAAAGTTTTGTTTGTTTGGAACTGTGTGAGTTATCTGTACCATAATCTAGGGGTTATCTTATAAAGTCAATTTCTTGCCGTTAGTGAGCTTCCACCATTAATAAACCTCTTAAATGGGTGCTAATATGACCAACACAAAGTCACTTATTCACAATTATCAGAGTCCAATAAGACTATTTATAATTGGAACTACTTATGCTTCTGGGATTATTTAGGGCCAGGTCTTTAAGTGATAAGATCTCATAAAGCAATGTCGATAAGGAAACATATGCACACAGCTTGATAAGGACCTTTGGTTGGTTGGTTGGTTGGTGGAGTTTTACATCCTGGCAACATCTAAGGTCATATCAGAACGGGTACTGACTTGTGACAGTTCGTTCTCTTATTTTCTCTCTCTTTTTTTTAACGAAGACATTTAATGTATTTATACATTTGTATTTATATTTATTTTACGCATTCATGCATTTGTATTTATATGTATTTTTTACCAAAGTACAGGATAATCTAATTTCAACCTATTCATCTAATGCATACAATGGAATGAATGGTAAATGCAATGTTATGCGCATCTCGGCAATAGGCTGACATGAATATGCGCCGAGTGTCTCTTTTAGTTGGGAACCATAATGTAGCTATATATGTTTATGGAACACTGATACAAAAAATTCCACGGCGCGCGTTGTGATGTCTGGTTGCGTAACTTGTAGATACACGTCACTTCCGGTTACGTCCCCACTGCACTAATAAATCCCCTCAACTCCTGTGTGTTACTTCCACATTCCTGTCCCCACTGCACTAAAAAATCCCCTCAACTCCTGTGTGTCACTTCCACGTTCCTGTCCCCACTGCACTAAAAAATCCCCTCAACTCCTGCGGTCACTTCTCAGTTCCTGTCCCCACTGCACTAACAGATCCCCCCCCCCGGCCTAGTTCCTAGGACTATTACTAGTACAGTAAAACCTCTCTAACCGACGACCTCCAGAGATCGACCACTTCCCTATATCGATCGCTTTATTTGGGTCCCAACAATACCATTGTAACCATATTATAACTCCATAACTCGACCACCTCCCTAAATGGATCACTTTAAAGTCGGTCCCAAGGTCTGTCGATTTAGAGATGGTTTACTGTATTACTATTACTTGTAATAATCAGTACAGTATGCTTCAGAAACGGTTTTACTTACATCGATTAGATCAACATAAATATTAATATATTACTCATCAACTACTGATTTGGGGACAGGACGCGGTGGTCGAATCGGTAGAGCGCAGGCTTCCCATGTGGGATGTCCGGAGTTCAAATCCCGGTCGAGTCAAACCAATGACTTACAAAATTGATACTCTTTGCTACCTAGCCTGGTTCTTGGCATTACTAGGATAGGGCAAGGACTGGGTATCTCAGTGTCAGGATATTGTAACTGAGTGAGATATCAGGTCATGGTGCCGGTAGCCTGGTCTCCCAGTGGGGAACAACTATAAAGTTGCCATGAGTGTGCACTGTCACAAGTCGGTACCCATCCTGATATGACATTAGATGTTGCCCGTGGAAAAAAATCCAACAAACTACTGATTTGGTATGCTATAAACCTGTGGCATCCTATATTCTCAGGTTCTCACCGTACAAGTACCTTACTCACGAAGCTCAATATTGCTTAACTTCAGTAATCGGACAAAAAAACAACATATAAAATAAGTGCACAGCAAGAATTCTACCAAGTTTGGTCATGAGGGGGGTTATCGTTACAGGTTAAATACAAGTTTAAAGCGCCGGGTATATGCTGAAGGACGTGGTTGGGAGGGACACCTCTCCCAAGTTCTGCTCTGACCTGGCATGCTGGGTCATAGATACAAGATTCACCCCGTACTGCTGCAGTAGCCACAGGAGGGGTGCATACCAACCCTATGTAAAAGCTGTCGAAAAAACGGGTCAATGAATTGAGATCATAAATTTACAATCTAAGAAGCAACACTTTTTCTTTATATATATCTTCATATTTACCCGCTATCTTTGAAATGGTTAGTGTATTACTTCCCCTGGGTTGATGAATCTTAAGATATGGATCGACAGAACACCTGGATACACATGTCGGCCATTTTGGGAGGGTAGAAGGAAGTTGAGAGGCTCATGGGTAATTATCCAGTCTGGTTCAGGGAGCATTCATTGCAGGCTCTAGAACCACTTGGCATGTCATGGACGCTATGATGGCTTTTGAGAAACTACTACACCATGTTCAACAGAAATACCATATGCGCTTCAATATTAAAGAGAAACAAATGGAAATCATCTGGAGATTAGTTGTAGCAACTAGTATTGATGCCAACCTCTCAGCTTGGAACGCAGAATGTGACCCGGTGACAACCTCTCAATTCACTAACCAGACACCAGAATACAGGACCTATATATAATAAATGCTCCCTGGCTGACTTCCAACAGGAAGTGATGTAAGAGAACCAGTTCATTCAAACATGGTGGATTTACTTCATGGACTCTATCACTTCAAACTGATTTCTGTCAACCTGACTTGAGATTGTGTGATTTGAACACTCTGGGGTGTATATGTTGAGGGTTAATATAAACACTTGGATTGTAGCTATTGAATGTTAGACAACATAAGGTAGGACTGCCAAACTAAGCCTTTCTAAGGCCATTACTATTGAGACATATTTTCTCCAACTTTTACATAGGGCTGGTTTTCACTGCTGATACAGCGTCAGCGTCAGCGGTGAATCTTTTATCTAGATGGGTCACAGCTTCAGCTCTTCCTGGGGGATCAGCGAGAACTTGGAATATCCGTATTATCTCAACAGTCATTTGGTTATTGACTTAAAGCTGCATAGTCCGACTAAAGCATAATATTTTGAATATCCATAAAATGTATGTAGATTATTTTGATTCCACATATCCAACTTAAGATACCAGTGCACTTATTAAGCGTGTGTTGCTGCATAGATTAAAGCAATCACCCGAATGTATTCATTTATCTAAAAAGAAACTATGGCAGAACTTTTCCTTTAAAACTCTTCCTCTATGCAATTTTAACCCTCAGACCAGGAGGGTTCCCAACGCAACGGTACACCATGCATGCTTCCAGGTTGGGGTGATGCTCTCACAGCATCTAGTTCTCAAGACCCTGCACCACATTGCTATGCATGCTACATTGCCACATTGCTATACATGCCACATTGCAATGCTTGCCACATTGCCACATTAGCACAATGCCACATTAGCACATTTCCACATTAGCACATTTCCACATTTCCACATGGCCACATTTCCACATGGTCACATTTCCGCATTGCCACATTACCATGCATGCCACATTGCTGTGCATGCCACATTACCACATTGCCGCAGCCATTCAGCATGGGTCCAGCCCTTGATCCGGTGCGCAACATTGTGTTTGGGCCTTTGAGGACAGACAGTTCACCCCCCCCCACTCCCTCCCTCCCACCCCCTATCCCCTCCCCACCACCACCGACTCCGCGCGAAACTCTACCCGCACCACTCTCCATGGTGCATGTATATATGCACTCACCCTACTCAACCGACTAATGCATGACTCTAACCAAAGAAAGCCCTGTCCGTCCAAGCCCATCTGCTCGGCCACACAGCCTAATCAGGAGAACGCTGTGTTGTTCCAATCGGCGCCAATTTAATTTGTCTGAAGCAGACGACAACTGATGACAACTGCCGACCATCTATGTCTACCGGCAGCACAGTGCAAACTTCAGGCACTGTCAGTCGGCGTCGTGTCGGCACCACGGCTTGGTTAGCGCCCGGCATTAGCGCCAGCCGGCGCTGGGGTGAGACAAGTCAAACTTTACATTGTAATGACAATCTTGATCCGGATGTGCGCTGCATGGTCCGATGAAATATAATTTTGGCACAATTAAAACAACTACTTACATTTGATCCTATATATCCAACTTAGATGCTGGTGCATTCGCTAATGATTTGGGACAGCAAATACAGAATAACCAGTGAATTTATAACCTCACCCCTTTTGACACTCACTTTGAAACACCCAATATGCAGGGAGGCCATTAACCAATTAGGCCAATCTCGTGACGTCATTAGCCTCCCCCCCCCCCCCAAGTCCAAGTAGGCCTACTCTGCAAGGCCATAGAGGGGAAGGGCAAATGAGGTGGATGTTGCCCCTCCCCTCCATGTTGGATAGTCAATGCTGTTTGGTCAATTCTAAAAATATAATTAATCAATTTGGGTAATTTAAATTTTGGAAATTTTACATATGTCAATTAAAATTGCATCTGCCATCGGGACTATGTATGGTATAAGGAAGGATGAGACATGGATGACATAACAGTAAATAATAACAGAGCAATAATATGTACATCAGAAATGCAAGCAGTACGCATATCCTTGGTGGTCTAAATGTATGTGAGGATGTGCACGGATGTGTTTTGCATGCATTCATTTGAAATTTGTCAGTTACACTGTATATAAAAGGAAAACGTTTTTTTGTTGTTATTGAATGTAAAGAGGAGCGAACCATATGTAGTGAGATATATGCATTTGAAAGTTTTTCACTTTCAGATCTTTTGTATTAGCTAATGCAGCAGCCATTCCATGCTGGCCACATCAGCCGGGCCTGAGCATTAATTATTTGATGGGATCCGCCGCAAATACACAGGGTTCCGGTTTTAATGCTATGATGGCAGCAGCCATTCTGGTTGTGCCTATATGTTATCATTTGGACGGGATCCATCGCAAATGGGCCGGGTTCTGTGCTTAATGCTATGATGGCAGCAGCCATATTCTATAATCCAGCTGGACCTGAGCATTAATGGCTTGACGGGTTCCACTGCAAATGTGTAGATCTTCAGGTTTAATCGCATGATGGCAGCAACTGTTCTGGTCATGCGTTATCATTTGGATGGGATCCATCGCAAATGCACCGGGTATTGGGCTTAATGCTATGACAGCAGCAGCTGTTCCGCATTGTATATGCCGGTGTATGGCTTGGGATCGCAGAGTGTGCAGTTTGTCATAGGTGAGTGTAGAAACTGATATGGTGCTATGACCAAAGGCGGTCCTCCGATGCATTCGCTGTGGAACGGTGCATTTGCAATGGATCCCATCCAAACGATAACGCATAGGCACAACCAGAACTGCTGCTGCAATCATAGCATTAAACCCCGAAACCTGCACAATTGCAGCGGACCCCATCAAACCTTTAATGCTCAGGCCTGGCTGAATCATAGAATGTGCAGTTTGGTGGGTGGTTGCATAGTTTGATATTTTGAAATTTCTGCCTTTGGGACGATGTCAATCATATACCGATGTATATGTGATGTTGGATATTCAATGCTACTTGGTCAATTCGATAGATATGAAACAAATTAACCTTTCTACAAAATATTATTTGGTTAAAAACCCTATAGCACCATACCATTCCCAGAATGTGAACATTCCAAACAGAAATACCTACATACAGCCCTGTCAGGTTCCAGAATTAGTAGGTCATCTCACATCACGTGGTCACCGCGAGATGACCAGCTCAAATTGCTTCAAAACTAGTCATTTTTCATCAAAATGACTCCAGACTAATGATTAGTAGCTCATAATGATCAATTTGATATATTTATCTAAAAAGTAAGACAAAAATTCAAACACCATCGGACCATGCAACTTTAATCTGACGGCCCGCGCCGCCCCAGTCCCGTGAGCACACATCACGGCGCATGCGCGCTGGCGTCGCGGCACACATCTCAAATGGCCTCATTTTCTCTATTGCTTATCCCATTCACGTATAGCGCCCCTGTGTAAGATATATTTATATAGTGACCAGATGCAGCTGGTATCAGCGCGGCCAGGAGCCAGTCGCAGGTGCCGCCGGTGTGGCAAGAGCAGGAACTAACTCCGGTGACAGTAGGATAATAGATAATAACTAATATAGAAAAGGGAATTGATAAGTGGGAATGTCCTTATTTATATTCCCATAATAGATTATAGAGCAGAGAACTTGAAAGTGAGCAGAGTGACAGTTGGTTCATGGTATAGAGGAGGCGGGGGGGGGGGGGGGGGGGGGGAGAGGAGAGAATGGCCACTCTGCCGTGAATAACATGGAGGTTGAGGTGGTTAGAGCAAAACATTAAGGGGCTGCCGTTATTTATACCCACATAATAAATTATATAGTACACATATGTACATATGTGTCAAATTTTAAAATAATAAAAACTTCCGCCCAAAACTATTACCAAAATTGAACTCCAGGCATTGCCAGAGGTCAACACTAGCATACATAAATAATGTGGTGAATTTTCCATTACATAGCTATATATCTAAAGACATGCACTACTCTGTATATATATGTATATATATATATAGAATACTACCTGTATTTAGCAGCTCCTGTGTAAAAGCATGCCATTTGCAGACAGTTTTTTCAATGTACAAAGTTATTTTCTTCTCCGATGATGGGACACATGCTGTGTCAAAACAACATTGGTCCGGATAAAGGGTTGTTTATTGAAGAGAGATTCTACTATATACAGACGCATATTTATAGACATATACATTGACACATATAGTGAGTGGCCTGAATCATGACAGCTGAATAGGCCAGGTGGCAGCACTAGGCAAGGCAGAAAGCCTGCCCATTCGCCTGAGTGTCAGGTAAGATGCCAAGCAGAGGCACAGTTCAAGGATAATCAGTTTATGGATAATAATACTCGTATAATGCTTATACAGCACATAATATATAGTCATAAAACACAGACATATATATATGTATATGTATACATATGAGCCTGTCTCAAAAGGTGATCACCCTTTTTTTTTGTCCATTGTAACAATTGACACAAAACAGCATAGAAACGGTTACACTGAAACCACAAGGACATTTGCTTCAAATCAATATGTATTAGGATAATATTGCGATTATGAAACACCATGTAAAGAAACAAATCAGTTCATCCTGAGCAAATGCGCAAAGCCCCAGTCACACGTACCCAGACGAGCCCCTGAATTTGAGCCGGACCACCCCCGGACCGGTCACCCGGACTGTCCTGGACAGCCCTAGATAAAATCGCTATTTTGGTTGTTTTTTACCTCACGGTCACACCCACCCGAATGAGCCACGGACTAGCCCCGAACCAGAGGCAGGATTGCCCCGGACTGAGCCGGACCATCTCCTGGACTACCCGGTGTGTACACGGAGTAGTCCCGGGCTTGAAGTGGACTTGTTTGGTGGTGATCCGTGGCTAATCCGTGCTCATCTGGCTTGTCCGGGTCTTATCCGGGCAGTCTGGGAGTTGTCCGTGGCTATGTTGGGGCTAGTCCGGGGCTGGTCCGGGTTAAACCGTGGCCCCGGACGGTACACAGACTAACCCCAGACCACCCCCGGACTACCTGTACCACCCCCAGATTATCCCCCGGATCATCCGGACTATGCTGGATCGAGCCCAGATCGCAAAATGCCCCGGACCGCCCCGGATGTTTTAAACATTTTAAAACATATGGGGCGGAGCCAAGACAAGGCCGGATCAGCCACGGATCACGCCGGATCGCCACGGACCATGCTGGATCATGGTCTGGGGCTCGTCCGGCCCCTGATCCAGGTAGGTGTGACTGAGGCTTAAGCAGACAGTATGTTGATCGTTACAATGGACAAAGTTTTGTCCCATATTGCTTAGCACCTTTTGAGACAGTCTCATATATGTATATGTATACATATATAATATATGTATGTATACAAGCAACATGTACATGTGCTAATAAACACAAGATATTGCCCAAACTTGTACTTGATAACAATGCAACTTGCAAGCACAAAGTGCACTACCCAGATGGCAGACTGAACATTAAAAAAACATGTTATTCGATGGTGCTTTGACACATATTCATGTGTATGTATTTATCACAATGTGTGATTTCAAGAAAATTCCCTCATAACAAAAAAAATTGTTATGGTGCAAAAATAACTTATCTAAATATTAGGATTTTGTTGTTAATAGTTCATGTGAGAGACAATTTATAAAACATTGATTGTCTTGTATGTGGTTTAAAAAAAAGACTTTTGCCGGTAGCTAGCTAGCTATTCACATTTTGTTCATTTTTGTTAGTTTTTTTGTTGGGGATTTACACCTTATCAATATCTATGGTCATATAAGGATGGGTACCCACTAGCGAGTGCGCACTCATTGCGACTTTACAAAGGGAGATCAGGCCACCGGCACCTTAACCTGATATCCCACTCAGTCACATTATCCTTACATTGAGCAAGCCATTCCTTGCCCTATCCTAATAATGCCGAGCACCATTCTAGGTAGCGATAAGTGTCAAGTTTTAAGTCATTGGTTTGACTCGACCAGATTTCGATCTAGTTTGATCTACCAAAACGGGGGACAGACGCTCAACTCATTCGGCCATCCCGTCTGGTATATAAATATGATAGTATGTATACGTATGTGTATATTCCTACATGTATATGTGTATATGCATGTATAAATGTATATCATATATGTTTATGTATATGTGTGTATGCCTATACATATATATTATTATGATTGTATATATATACATAAACACACGCACACACACAGGCCTACACACACCTTTCGACAACTGCCTCCTGTCAGCCCACCTCCTGTACTCCTCCTCACTCAAGCATCCTTCCTATGACCTACATTCACGGATACCGCCGTCAGACTCCTCAGGTATAAACCCCCACCCCTCCACCACCCCACCACCCCACCACCCCATCCACCCAGCCCGTGCACACTGACGGCATAGAACGCCCCCGCCCGTGACCCGACATACCCCAGACCACCTCGCCCTGGCCAGTTGCGGCGGGAGGCGGCGCGGGGCGAGCCGGTAGGGTCCCGCCCGTGCCGGGCAGGCGAGGAATTAGGGAATCACCTGTCACGTGGTGGCCGCTCATTAAGGGGCTGAAAGAACCAGCGCCGGAATGCGCGGAATGCAGGGCCTGGCAGGCTGCCAACGGACGCGCCGCGCCGCTATGTTTCTACTGAAGTTACCGCCCCCTTTCACCCCCCCCCCCTCACCCCTGCCCCCTCCTCACCCCCCCCCCCCGCGTCACACTCATCTACCTACCTACATACATACCTACCCCTCCCTCCGTAATCGCGTTACCGTCACACAAGTGATGAATGATATTAGGCCAATATCCACGCCAGAACTGCATATGTGTGTGCATGTGTGCGGTGGTGGGTGCGGTGGTGGGTGTGTGCGGCGGCGGTGGTGGGTGTGGGTGTGGGTGTGGGTGTGGTGGTGGTGGTGGTGGTGGTGGGGCTGGAGGATATGGTGCGAGGAGGGATATATGGCAGGGTGTATGTTTATATGTCGACGTCTGTGTATGTATGTACTTGTGCCCGTGTGTAGATAGTAATACTAGTAGTAGCTAGTTCGATTATCTAATGGAATACAGAACACGCATGCGTGTGTATCCATAGTTTCATATAATGATAGCAGTAGTTATGTATATTATACTAATAATAGCTATAGTTATATGTAGTTGTGTATGTTGTTGTGTATGTTGTGTATGTTGTTGTGCATGTAGTCGTAGATGTAGTCAGAGATGTAGTAATATATGGTAGTCATAGATGGTAGTCATAGATGGTAGTCATAGATGGTAGTCATATATGGCAGTCATATATGGCAGTTATAGATGGTAGTTATAGATGGTAGTCATAGATAGTAGTCATAGATGGTAGTCATAGATAGTAATCATATATAGTAGTCATAGATAGTAGTCATATATAGTAGTCATAGATAGTAGTCATAGATAGTCATCATAGATAGTCGTCATAGATAGTCATAGATAGTCACAGATAGTCACATATAGTCATAGATAGTCATAGATAGTCATCGATTGTCATCGATAGTCATCGATAGTCATAGCTAGTCATAGCTAGTCATAGCTAGTCATAGATAGTCATAGATAGTCATAGATAGTCATAGATAGTCATAGATAGTTCTAGATAGTCATATATATTCATATTCATAGATGTAATCAAAGATGTAGTCATATATGTAGTCATATATGTAGTCATATATGTAGTCATATATGTAGTTGTATAAGTAGCTATAGGTATAATTGTATATGTAGTCACAGACGACTTGCTATCTGGACCGCACTCCGTCCACACCTCTCTCTATCTCCTCTCCGCTGGCCTTGCTCCTCCTTGATATGTCTGAAAAGAGTTCCAGGAGGGGGAGCCTGCCGGCATTTCACTTTCTACTCTTACTCTGTCCGTGTCTATGGCTCGCTGGTTGGTCACCATAGAGCAAATAGACACGGTCCTTTGACTCAACTCTCCTCATTTCTCTTTCCTATACTCTATCCTTTTTTTTTGTTCTCCCAGGCATACTCCTCTCCCTGACTAGGGGAGTTGTGTGCTTGGGTGGGGCCCTGTACCTTTACGTTTTCTCTCGCTTTGTTCTCGTTGCTGGAACCACCACTGCACCCATCTTTATGCGCCCTTCCTCGAAACCCTTGCTACTGTCGACTGGATACAAGTGCCCAACTACCGCTCAATTACCGCCGGACCGAAGAGATTCGGGGCCGCCTCAACGCTTCACCGTTACAACGTTGTAAAGATGTCCCCAGCTTCTACAACACTCCCTACTGAAGTTTAATCTTCAACCAAAGATTGGGCCGATTTATCGGAGCCTCTCTATAAATGTTGCAGTTCTGCAACCAGTAACCGTCATAAAGTTACAAACCACCCCCAAAGTAAGTAAGTATGTAGTCATAATATGGCCCACTGGGAAATCAGGCCGCCGGCAGTTATGTGTAGTTTTTATAT
Source organism: Branchipolynoe longqiensis (assembly GCA_030323885.1). Taxonomy (NCBI): domain Eukaryota; kingdom Metazoa; phylum Annelida; class Polychaeta; order Phyllodocida; family Polynoidae; genus Branchipolynoe; species Branchipolynoe longqiensis. Next base: position 156,012,043 of record CM059186.1, read on the forward strand.
ATGTAGTTATCCATGTAGTTAAATATGTAGTTTTTATATGTAGTTAAATATGTAGTTATGTGTAGTTTTTATATATGTAGTTATCTATATAGTTAAATATATCGTTTTTATATAGGTACTATAATTTATATATGTAGTTATATATGTAGTTATATGTGTAGTTTTTATATATGTAGTTATATATGCAGTTATAGAGCCAAGACATCCTGCACAGATTTTAAACATATGCGCCGTACAGACGGGGTGCGGTGGCCGAATCAGTAGAGGTGGGTCTCACATGCGGGAGATCGGGAGTTCGATCCCCAGTCGACTCAAACCAATGACTTACAAAATTGATACTTGACACTACCTAGCCTGGCGCTTGGCATTAATAGGATAGGGCAAGGACTGGTTAGCTCAGTGTCAGGATAATTTGACTGAGTGGGATATTGGGGCATTGCGCTGGCAGCCTGATTTCCCAGTGGGGCAATCACCATGAGTGTGCACTGTCACAGTTCAATATCTATCCTGATATGACTTTAAATGTTTCCAGGATGTAAAACTCCAACGACCAACCAATCCTATGCTCCATGGTGTTCTCTGTGGCGGAGTGGTTAGAGTGTCTGACTTTTTTCTAGGTCGGACTCCTAACCTGAAGGTCAGTGGTTCGATTCCCCGTGCCCCCATCTCTGCCAATTTGTATTTCCACCGCTGTGTATAACTTACAGCGTCATCAAAGGCCAGTTGCTCTCATACCATGTCTATGTGGTGTGGGAGGTTAAAAATCCCTTGGGTCGGTAAAAGTGTAGGCTCGGGCTTTCTGTCGACAAACTGTCTAATGGTGAAAACAAGCCTATTAAGGCTTATCCATGATAGGCAGTATAAATCTTCAACAACAATATACATATTATCTTGTATTAATCGGCTTAATCATCATAGGACACGGTGAATAAAGGTTCGAGTATTTAACCTATTTAGAGTGCATGTTGATATTCCGCTTGTCAAACAAACCGAACAATGTTTCCAACTGAGGGAGACTTGTTGCAGTGGGAGGACCTTAGGCCACACCGTAAACCACTGTAGGGCCCTACAAACCACGCCGTTACATAATACAAGAAGCTGCTTGTTTGTTGTGTTATGTCCTAGCAACCTCTACGGTCATGTCAGGACGGGTGCTGACTTGTGACAGTGCACACTCATGGCAACTTAATAGTGCTGTCCAGAGACAAGGCCACCAGCACCATGACCCGATATCCCACTCAGTCACATTCTCCTGACAATGATCCTATTAATGCCGGGCACCAGGCTAGGTTGTGACCGTTTCGGCCCCCGCGTCCGGTAATAAGTTGTAGCAACAATTTTCTGAGCAGTTTCCAAAAAGAAAACATCAACTGGGCACATGTCGTGTGCAAAGATATTTTCGTATTGTATTCGTATTGTATTCATATTGTATTCATATTGTAATCGTACTGTATTCGTATTGCGTTCGTATTGTATTTGCATTGTACTTGTATTCGTATTGGATTCGTATTGTATTCGTATTGTATTCGTATTGTATTCGTATTGTATTCGTATTGTATTTGCATTCGTATTATATTGATATTGTATTCGTTTTGTATTCGTATTGTATTTGTATTGTATTCATACGTATTATACATATATTATACTGTAAAACCTCTCGAGCCGACCACCTCCACAGATCGACCACTCCACCTATATTGATCGCTTTATTTGGGTCCCAAACGATCGCCCATGCAATACTATTGTAACAATATTCTAACTCCCTAATCCAACCACCTCCTTGAGTGGGTCATTTAAAGTTGGTCCCATGATCGGTCGATTTACAGAGGTTTTACTCTACTTATATTCTATTTATATTCAAGCTTATTCTATTTATATTCATATTCATATATATTCATGCTATTTTTATAGTATATTACTATTATAAATGTATATATTCTATTTATATTCAACTTGATTATATTTATATTCAACTTGATTCTACTTATATTAATATTTATATATATCCATGTTATATTCATATTATACTATACATATATTATTATACTCATTTTCAATCAATCAATCAATCAATGGGATACAGCTATACTTATCAAAAATGATTTAAAATGGTATGTTTTCTCTATAAATCCACATTTGTGCCGAAAAGACTGTCAGTTGCTCAATATGAAGCGAGTGTTAAGAGAGCCTCAATTGCCTCTCCACAGACTCTGTGACCCACAAGTCCAGTCTGGATTACGCTTTGCATATGCGTAGTGGAAATCGTGTATTATACCCTCCCACTACTTCTACCAGAGGCAGACTTCCACACCCACAGTATGTACACACACGTACAGAGTCCCAACTACCCAGAAAATGTAATCCAGATAATGCATGTAACTAACTAAAATAGGGAATAGTTGGTGGAGTGTTGATGGTGTTACCTTACTGTGTATCTATGTGCAGGGGTTGACTGAACATACGGGCCAATCACACACCATGTTAGATAAAAGATTCACCCCGTACTTACAGCACAGGGGTGAATGACAACGTAGTCTAAATACGGGCAAAAATAGTGTTAGTATGGAACAACAAGTAGAATGCCTGGCACCAGTGTCAAATGGTTACTTATATCAGCACAGAGTTGGTGAAATGGGAGAGAATGCAAAAAGACAAGATAGCAGCCAGAGAACGCCGTCGATTTCACTTTTAAATTGCATTAAAGTATATGTTTTATTATATTTTCCAACTCAAAAGTAGGGGTAAACATGAAGACATATACAAAGAATAAATGTTGCTTCTTAGATTGGGAAATTAGGCTCTCATAAAGACTCAATTCATTAGCCCGATTTTTCGACCGTTTTTATATAAGGCTGGTCTTCACCCGTGTACTACAAGTATCGGGTGAATCTTTTATCTAACACCAGGTTAACCAAGGCAGGAATGGGCCCCACTCCTGGTACTGCATAATGTATGTGGAATTATAAACTCTCCAACTGTTATGTGTCATTATCCTGGAGTATATTAAATCGAAGGCTGTCCAACAAAGAGGCCTTACAAATAGGGGATCTAACTTTTTACTTAAAGCCACATAGTCCGATGGTTTTGAGTTTCTGTCATTATCTCAGATAAATATATTAGATTGATCATTATCAATTACTTTACTTTATTTTGAAGTAACTTAGATTTTAAATGGTTAACTTGTCAGATATTTGAAGTGCAAACATGCTAAATTAATGTTGTCAAACACGTCAAAACTCTGAAAACACTGGCTTCTGCAGTAACAAGTTCTATTAGTATTAGATTGACTTAATATGCCATTATATGCAGCAATAAAAGCTCACTAAGGGCACCAATATCTGTATTCTGGTTTCGAAAATTTGACTCTTTCATCGGACTATGCAACATTAAAGCACATATTTGCATTATTTAATTCATAATGATTTCTAGGCTATAGCAACAACGACAATACCGAAAATAAATATTGCTGCATTTGGTAGTAAGAACTATAATATAATTGTAAGCATTTACCCGTAGCCCGCGTCTGTCCAAAAGTGGGGTATAATACTGTAGTAGTCTGCACCAACCTCTCAGGCAAAGAGCCACATGGACAGGTAGGCGTGGATATGGTGATTACATCAGGGAGCCTAGGTATGTAATGGTTAGCAACGCTAGCCCAAAAATAGCAAGAAGTGTTGGTTTTAATTCTGTTCTAGGGGCAATGTTTCACATTTTCATCACTAACCACGATAATGCGAATGTGAATGTATTCGGAGTCGTACAACCACACAACATAACAAGACGGTTGGTTGGCTGTTTGAGTTTTTATGTCCTGGCACCATCTAAGGTCATATCAGGACCGGTACTGACTTGTGACAGTGCGCCTTCATGGTGACTTTATAGTGCTGTCCCACTGGGAGACCAGGTCACTAGCACCATGACCTGATATCCCACTCAGTCACATTATCCTGACACTGAGCCAACCACTCCTTCGGTGGAGGGTCGCATATTGATTCCTATTAATGCCGAGCGACAATCTAGGAAGTGACAAGTATCAATTTTATAAGTCATCAGCTTGACTCGATCGTCAATTGCACTCCCGATCTCCCGCACAGGAGGCCTGCGCTCTACCTATTCAGCCATTGCGCCCGGTCGGTTCAGGTGTGGTGATGTGTGTGGGGGTGGGGGTGGGGAAGGGGTGGTGTTGTCACGCCTGGGGTATCTACCTCCTCCAGCACCTGCTGAGGGTCCATGAGAGAGTTCACCTACACCCGGAGTCACGTGACCGCACGGCACACAGCCATCACCACGTAGCACCCGTATGAGGGCGTGGTGTCCCAGTAAAATTATCACCCTGAAACTGCACTCTAAAACGCTAACAACTGCTTTTTGTAATGGCATAAAAACTATGCCGTTGAATATTTTAAATCCTTTTTTAAAAAAAATCTTTACTGGACGACCCAGACAACTCTCAAAATAAATTATAGGATTACCACGAGATTGCTTGTTTTATCCTTCAAATAAAATGAGGTTTCAAAGTGATTAATCTAATTTTAACTACTTGAAAATGACATAGTAGGCCTATGTAAGTTATTCTTGACATTTTTAAGTCTGAGTTGTAGTTTTCACTTGATAGGGAATAAGCTTCTGCTACGACTACAGGACTGGTACTACTACACATTGAAGGATTTTTAAATGGGGTTAATTGATATTCATATGAGCCTATAATGAACTCGCTGTGGTTCTTGTAAAGTTGATTGATTGATTGATTGGTCGTTGTTTTATGCCATGTCAGCAACAAAGGCTATATTCCAAGCAAGATATGTGGGGCATCACTATAAAGTCGCCATGAATGCGCACTGTCACAAGTCGGTACCCATACTGATATGACCTTAGACGTTACCAGGATGTAAAACTCCAACAACCAACCAATCTAGTGTATCGCAATATTGTGTGTTCAGTAAGCCTTAAGTAAAAAAAAAAAGAAGCATTTTGTAAAGAGTATATGAAATAAGATCAGGTGCAGTGACGAGGTGCATGCATTATTCTGTTAATCCAAGTCACCTGACACACCCAGTTAATTGTCATCACCCATACGTCTGTAAAGAACACTAAAAGCAAATAAAGAGGCTACCAAATAAACCAGACTATTTCATCTAAACCAGGTTGATCTAATTGGGCAGACAACATTCCTGTCAAACTTAGCAATTTCCTGATTATAGCCGATGTGGTTAGCTTTGGTTGTTGGAGTCTTACTTCCTGGCAACATCTAAGGTCATATCAGGACGGATACCGACTTGTGATAGTGCGCACTTATGGCGACCTTTATAGTGCTGCCCCACTGGGAGGCCAAGCTGCCAGCATCATGACCCGATGTCCCACACAGTCATATTATCCTGATACTACACAGTATGGCTCAGTGTCAGGATAATAAATTAGACGCAAATTGCATTTCATGACAGATCAGAACTCAGATTTAATCGATAGTCATCTTAAATCTTTACTACATTAATTGATAACAATCCTAATATTATCGGTTGTTTTATTTTAAAGGAAGCTGGGAGTTACCATTTGATTCGCATATCTTACAAGACCATAATTCAATTCAGTGCAGAGTTCAGATAGTGTAATATAATGTTTACATGCACGTATACATTACCCATATAGAAGTAAGAAGTAAATACACCCACCCACCCACCCACTCACCAGGTGGCGCCACTACTGGCGGGACGCACAGGAAGGATGTATCAGGGATCCAACCATATCCGGGTCAATTGCCTTAATTTCGGCGACCTGGTTTTTATTTCTCCCTCCAATTAATGAGTGGCGTGGGGGCGGGAAAGGAGTGGTAGAGGAGGAGGAGGAGGAGGGGTGAAGAGGAAGGGGGGTGAAGAGGAAGGGTGGAGGAGAGGAGGAATGGTGAATGGGAGAGGATGATGTGGAAAAGGGGGGAGGGTGAGGGAAAGGAGGGGCATAGGGGTAGCGTGGAGGGAGAGAGGGGAAGAGGGGAAGAGGGGGGAGGAGGGGAAGAAGGGGGAAGGGGGGGGAGGGGGAAGAGGGGGAGAAGGGAAGAGGGGGGTGAAGCGGAGAGGGCGAGAGGGGGAGAGGGGGAGAAGGGTGAGAGGCCGAGAGGGGGAGGAAAGGGGGAAGGAGTGGGAGAGGGGAGAGAGGGTGGAGGGGGAGAGGGGGTGAGGGGGGAGGAAAGGAAGGGAGGGGGTGGTGAGGGGGAAAGGGGGAGAGGGGGAGAGGGGGAAAGGGAGGAGGGGGAGAGGGGACGGAGGGGGAGCGGGAAGAGGCGAAAGAGGGGGAAGGGGGAATGGTAGAGGGGGTTAGACGGTGGTGAGGGGTGGTGGAGGGGTGGTAGTGGTGGAAGTGGTGGAGGGGTGGATGGGTGGAGGGTGGAGGGGGTGGAGGGGTGGAGAGTGGAGGAGTGGAGGGGGTAGGGGGCTAAAAGGGGTAGGGGGGCTAGGGGGGTAGAGGGTAGAGGGGTAGGGGGTAGAGGGGTATAGAGGGTAGAGGGGTAGAGGGGCGGAGGGTGGAGGGGTGGAGGGGTAGAGGGGTTGAGGGGGAGGGGAGGGGGATGAGACGGGAGATGGGGGAAGAGGAGATGGAGTTCATGCCTTTGATGGGGAGGGGGAGGGGGAGAGTAGAGGGGAGAAGGGAGAGGGGTAACGGGCGGAGAGGGGAGAGCAGATAGGGGATAGTGGGGGGAGAGGGGGAAAGGGGTGAGATGGGGTAAGGAGGAGGAGAGGGGGAAGGGAGGAGGGAGGGGGAGTGCGTGTTGCCTCAGTGACAATTGACTGCAGTGGCAGTGAGGAGGAGCATTCTGCAGACATGGCGGGTGGTGTTGGGGGTGATGGGGTGATGGGTTGATGGGTTGATGGGGTGATGGGTTTCGTAGGGATGATGGGGTGATGGGGTTTAGAGGTTGCAAGGTATGCAGGGGCGCCCTCACGCGGAGACCACCAAACACAGTCAGCTGCGAGGGCCGTGTTGTGGGCAGCACGCCTCACTGGTTCAGTCGTACCGGAGCGAACACACAGGTTGACGCAAATGGTTTTCCTGTCAACACAGGTGCCCCCCCCCCCCACTCCCTCCTTCCCTCTTCACTGTAACCCCGCCATACTCTTCCCACCCCCACCCCCACCCCTCCCGCTGCTCCCCACACTATCCAACTCTCCACCATCACCACCACTAGCAGTCACCAACCACTACCTTCCACACTAGTTCTCGAATGTCGCATTTCTTTAATTCAATCCATGTTGCTTTTGTGTTGTGTTGGTACTATGGTAGGGAGGGGTGGCGCTGTGTACTCTATCTACTATGCATACTTTCTAGAGATAAGATGACAAGGCTTTCTGTTGACACGGCTATGCGCCCCCCCCCCCGCATAACCAACCCCCTCTCCATCTCCACCTCCACCTCAAACTTCACTCCGCCCTCCATCAGCCAACCCTTCCTTTAAAAAAACCGAAATCATTTTAAATGGTCATCTATGGCCACGATAGACTTTACCCACATTGCAGATGCACATATATAAACATATACACATATACATATCGTCATCATCATCATGCTGTCGGTCGCGATGTGACAAAGACTGCTTTCATTACTTGACTGCCGCTCTCGTGCAGTTGTACATTTCATGAAAGCTGCCTGCAAAAGTGTTGAAGTGCTGCTGGCTTTTGCAAGTTACCAGCAGCACTCTCTCGGGGAGCAAATAGAGGTTTCACACCGGCAAGACCATGTCAAGAGGCGCAAAACTATTTGTCCCTGCAGTGGCTGGTCGGGAGATGTTAGGAGTTCCCTACATGAACCGCCCTTAATGCTGCCACAGTGACATGGTTTTGTGTTTAGGGTTTGCTCCCTTAGCCTTCGGTTCTTTCAAGAACCTGTACCACAAGGCAGTGGTTTACAACATATACACATATATAATGATATATACACATATACACACATACATATGTATGCATGCGCATACACACATGCACACACACATACACACATACATACATACATACATATACACACATATACACACATATACACAAATACACACATAATGACACACACACGCGCACACGCACACATACACACATATACACATATATACACATTAACTTTCAGATCCTGTTCTGACTGATTTAGGCCCTATTGGGCCTCTAATGCCAGCTCGTTTTTTTTTTTTTTAAAAGAACTATTTTTGTGCATACATATACACATATATGTATACAAATAATGACATATACACCATATGCACACATACACACATACACATACATACAAATATACACACACATATACATTTCATTCTTAAGACGTAAACCTCCAAACCAACAACCAAATGCGGACAGAAAGGAAACAAGTTTCTTAGTTTACAATACCGCCGAAGGAAGGCGTGTATTAGGTTTCGCATTGCGCTTGAAGGCGGCCATTTGTAACCGTGGTGGATGTGGTGGCGACTATTTGCGGAATTTCAGCGTGCGGTAGGCCCTACGCAGATCACAACCTCACATTAAGAAGGCGGGGGGACCCTCACTTAGTTACCGTGAGTTGCTTTACTAAGCAGTAGCCACATGCTACTCTCACAAAAATATCTATCTGGGCTATACAGATAATAATGTCATAACACCCACGTGTCCTATGTGTCTGCCTCTCTCACTCTCTCTCACTCTCACTCCTTCTCGCTGTCTCTCCGTCTCTCTGTCTCTCTATATGTGTATCTGTCTCTCTGTGTCTCTCTGTGTCTCTCTGTGTCTCTCTGTGTCTCTATCTGTCTATCTGTCTCTATCTACCTCTATGTCTCTCTATGTCTCTCTATGTCTCTCTATGTCTCTCTATGTCTCTATATGTCTCTATATGTCCATCTATGTCCATCTATGTCCATCTATGTCTCTCTATGTCTCTCTATGTCTCTCTATGTATCTCTATGTCTCTCTATATCTCTATGTCTCTCTATGGCTCTATATGTCTCTCTATGTCTATATATGTCTCTCTTTGTCTCTCTATGGCTATATATGTCCCTATATATCTCTCTGTCTCTCTGTCTCTCTATATATATATGCATCTCTGTCTCTCTGTCTCTCTGTCTCTCTATGTCTTTCTATGTCTTTATATGTCTCTCTATGTCTCTGTGTGTGTATATGTATCTCTATGTATCTCATGTCTCTGTCTCTCTATGTCTCTCTTTGTCTCTGCCTCTCTTTGTCTCTGTCTCTCCATGTCTCCGTATGTCTCCGTATGTCTCCGTATGTCTCCGTATGTCTCCGTATGTCTCCGTATGTCTCCGTATGTCTCCGTATGTCTCCGTATGTCTCCGTATGTCTCCGTATGTCTCCGTATGTCTCCGTATGTCTCCGTATGTCTCCGTATGTCTCGTATATGTGCTCCGCTTTTGTGGTCTCCGTTAGGCGTCTCCGTAGGTCTCCGTATGTCTCCGTGACTGTTTCGTCTATGTATGTCTCTATGTCTCCGTCTGATATCTCCGTTATGTCTCCGTTATGTTCCGTATGTCTACCGTTATGTCTCGTATGTCTCTCTCCGTATGTCTCCGTATTGTCTCCGTATGATGTCCCGTATTTTGTCTCACGTATGGTCTCCGTATGTCTCCGTATGTCTCCGTATGTCTCCGTATGTCTCCGTATGTCTCCGGTATGTCTCCGTATGTTCTCTCGTATGTCTCCGTGTCTCGTATGTCTCCGTTATGTCTCCGTTATGTCTCCGTATGTCTCGTTTGGTCTCCGTATTCTCCGTTATGTCTCCGTTATGTTCTCCGTATGTCTCCGTATGTCTCCGTATGTCTCCGTATGTTCTCCGTATGGTTCTCCGTATGTCTCCGTTATCTCCGTATGTCGCGTATGTCTCCGGATGTCTCCGTATGTCTCCAGTATGTCTTCCGTATGTCTCCGTTAGGTCTCCGTATGTTCTCGTATGTCTCCGTATTGTCTCCCGTATGTCTCCTAGTATGTCTCCGTATATGTCTCGTTATGTCTACGTATTGATCTCCGTTATGTCTCCGTATGTCTCCGTATTTCACCGTCTCTCGCGCTCGTTTATGCTCGTATGTCCTCCGTATGTCTCCGTATGTCTCCGTATGTCTCCGTATGTCTCCGTATGTCGCCGTATGTCTCCGCTATGTCTCCGTATGTCCGCCGTATGTCTCCGTATGTCTACCGTATCGTCTCCGTATTGGTCACCGTATGTCTCCGGTATGTCTCGTATGTCTCCGTATGTCTCCGTATGTCTCCGTATGTCTGCCGTATGTCTCCGTTATGTCTCCGTATGTCTCCGTCTATCATCCGTTATGTCTCCGTATGTCTATCCTGTCTGTTCTGTATCTGTTGTCTCCGTATGTCCTCCGTATGCTCCGTATGTCTCCGTATGTGTCCGTTTGTTCCGTAGGTCTCCGTATGTTCCGTATGTCTCGTATGGTTCTCCGTATGTCTCCGTATGTCGCCGTATGTCTCGAATGTCTCCGTTATTATTCTCCGTATGTCTCCGTCTCGCGCGCGCCGTGCATTGTCCGCCGTATGTCTCCGATATGTCTCCGTATGTCTCCGTATGTCTCCGTATGTCTCCCGTATGTCTCCGTATGTCTACGTATGTCTCGATGTCTCCGTAATGTGTCTCTGCATGTCTCCGTTTGTCTCCGTGTGTCTCACCTTCGTATGTCTCGTATGTCTCCGTTATGTCTCGTTATGTCTCCGCGTGTCTCCCGTAATGTCTCCGTTATGTCTCCGTCCGCGTCGATCTCCGTATGTCTCCGTCATGTCTCCGTTTATGTCTCAGTTCCGCCGTTATGTCTCCGTATGTCTCCGTATGTCTCCGTATGTCTCCGTATGTCTCCGTATGTCTCCGTATGTCTCCGTATGTCTCCGTATGTCTCGTTATGTCTCGTTATGTCTCGTTATGTCTCGTTATGTCTCGTTATGTCTCGTTATGTCTCGTTATGTCTCGTTATGTCTCGTTATGTCTCGTTATGTCTCGTTATGTCTCGTTATTCTTGCTTGGTATGTTATGTTCGGTATGTTGTGTTATGTTGGATGTCTCGTTATGTCTCGTTATGTCTCGTTATGTCTCGTTATGTCTCGTTATGTCTCGTTATGTCTCGGCATGTCTCGGCATGTCTCGGCATGTCTCGGCATGTCTCGGCATGTCTCGGCATGTCTCGGCATGTCTCGGCATGTCTCGGCATGTCTCGGCATGTCTCGGCATGTCTCGGCATGTCTCGGCATGTCTCGGCATGTCTCGCATGTCTCGGCATGTCTCGGTCTCCGTCTCGCATGTCTCGGCATGCCGAGACATGCCGAGCATGCCGAGACATGCCGAGACACGTGTCTCCCCGTGTCTCCTCCCCGTGTCTCCCGTGTCTCCCTCGTCTTCTCGGTCCTCCGTGTCTCGCCGTGTCTCTCCGTGTCTTCGTGTCTCTCCGTGTCTCTCCGTTGTCTCTCCGGTGTCTCTCGTGTCTCTCGTGTCTCTCCGTGTCTCTCCGTGTCTCTCGGGTCTCTCCGTGTTCTCTCGTGTCTCTCCGTGTGTCTCTCCGTGTCTCTCCGTGTCTCTCTGTGTCTCTTCGTGTCTCTCCTTGTCTCTCCGTGTCTCTCGTCTCCCGTGTCTCCCCGTGTCTCCCCCCGTGTGCTCCCCTGTCTCCCCATGTCTCCCCTGTCTCCCGTGTCTCCCATGTCTCCCATGTCTCCCATGTCTCCCATGTCTCCCGTGTCTCCCGTGTCTCCCATGTCTCTCCATGTCTCCCATGTCTCCCATGTCTCTCCATGTCTCTCCATGTCTCTCCATGTCTCTCCATGTCTCTCCATGTCTCTCCATGTCTCTCCATGTCTCCCCTAGTCTCCGCTAGTCTCCCCATGTCTCCCCATGTCTCCCCATGTCTCCTCATGTCTCCCCATGTCTCCCCATGTCTCCCCATGTGTCTCCATGTGTCTCCATCTCTCTCCATGTCTCTCCCTGTCTCTCCCTGTCTCTCCCTGTCTCTCCCTGTCTCTGTCTCTCTCTGTCTCTCTCTGTCTCTCTCTGTCTCTCTCTCTGTCTCTCTCTCTGTCTCTATGTCTCTCTCTCTGTCTCTATGTCTCGCTATGTCTCTATGGCTCTCTCGTATATATGAAGAGTTCAGGCCAATCCCAAAATGTAATTAAAATAAAAGATTTTTACCTGAAAATAATTGTAATTCTCACTAATTCCACTTTACTTGTGATGACGTGATTATGGAGAGATGAAAAAAAAATAGGAATGTAAAAATTGTGTTTCAAGGTTTGATTCCAATGTTCATCCAAGTTTTTGGATTGGCGTTTACGGGTTTTTGGACGTTGAATGGGGGCGCCATCTGCGGCGTCAGAAACAATCGGTTGATAATGAAAATATTACGAATTTCAATCTTTATATTCCCCTAAATCCTTATACAACACACATATCAATACTTATGTATAGACGTACATATATAAATGCATATATTGATCCATGTATATCAATAGATATTAATTATTATATATGGCCATATATGAATATATATATGAATATCTAGAGATATACAGGAATATATGTATATATGTTGCAAGTGGTTAACCTATATATATATATACGTAAATTATAATTTAATGTATATTATGTATATATTATATGTATATTATATGTATATACATGTATGCATATGTATATATGTATGCATATGAATATATATGTATGCGTATATGTGTCTATATGTATGCAGCAGGATGATCAATACGGCGAAAGAGATAAGTGACAAGAACTGCCAGTGGCGGCGCCACCATAGGCCAGCATGCTGCAGTTAATCAAAATTTGTCCGTAATTGGACCTTAATATAATATAAGTAGAATGGTAATAATAGTAGGAAAACCTCATACCGATGATTTATACCCGTATATTTATATACTAACTATATATGTATATATGTATGCATATATATATGTGTGTGTATACGTATATATATATATATATATATATATATATATATATAAATATATATATATATGCATATATGTATATATACACACCTTTCATTCTATGTTATGTGAGATAGAACAGTGCAATTGCCAGCGGGCAGATCTCTTGCGGCTCTCAGTTGTCCTCATGTACTCATAACCATTTATTTACAACAACACCAGACGGGATGGCCGAATGAGTTAGAGCATCCATCTCCCGTGCTGGTAGATCGTGGGGTCGTGGGTTCTAGTCCCGGTCGAGTCAAACCAATGACTTAAAAATTGATACTTGTTGCTTCCTAGCCAGGCGCTCGGCATTATTAGGATAGGGCAAGGACTGGTGTGCTCAGTGTCAGGATAATGTGACTGAGTGGGATACCAGGTCATGGTGCCGGCGGCCTGGTTTCCCAGTGGGACAGCACTATAAAGTCGCCATGAGTGCGCACTGTCACAAGTCGGTACCCGTCCTGATATGACCTTAGATGTTGCTAGGACGTAAAACAACAACAAACAAACAAACTTTATTTACAACAAAAGCTACCGGCGAATCACTAGTCACGCGGGCCACAGGTAGACAACACGGTATATGGAATGTTACGCTCCCTGAACAACGCACCCATCATTCGTCGCTTCCCGAGCGTAGACTTGCAGGCCGTCCCACGAACCATTCATATCCAGCTAGTCTCCCCCCCCCCCTCCGTGGCGACCAGACGGGATGGCCGAATGAGTTGAACGTCAGTCTCCCGCTTTGGTAGATTGTGGGATTCGAACCCATGGGTCGAGTCAAACTAATGACTTAAAAATGTATACTTGTCGCTTCTGAGTTGGTTGGTTGGTTGTTGGAGTTTTAGGTCCTTGCAACATCTCAGGTCATATCAGAACGGTGCTTCTTAGCCATGACGCTCGGCGTTATTAGGATAGGGCAATGACTGGTTGGCTCAGTGTCAGGATAATATGACTGAGTGGGATATCAGTCTCTCTAATGTGAAAAAGTGAAAATTTTCACATTTGCACGATGCATGTAGCCAAACTTTTTTTCAACTTATTTTTACAGTTTTTTTCTTGTAAGCTTGTCTGCTTAAGAGTAATCAATAAAATCTTGTTTTACTATGTTGTATACGTTAAAATGAGGTTCTGGATGTGTTTTTGATTTTCATGTTACATGGGTGATATTAATGTATTGCTCAATTTGTATAAGTTCTAATTCAAAAAGTGAAATTCATTTTTCTCAACTCTGACATATGCATTAGATTGGATTAGGCTATTATTTGGAAGGTTTCTTGCTATTATTTGGAAGGTTTTCACATTTGCCTTCATTGTCACACTTTCGTGCCCAGTTTTAAAGAATGACCCATACATATACGTGTTTATCTATAAATATATGATACATACAAAATCTGTACATAATACGTACATGATACATGCATAACACTCATATGACCGATACATAATACATATATAATACATATATATGTAATACATACATAATACATATATATGTAATACATAATACATATATATGTAATACATACATAATACATATATATGTAATACATATATATAATACATACATAATACATATATATGTAATACATACATAATACATATACATGTAATACATACATAATACATATATATGTAATACATACATACCAATATAAATGTACACACCCTAACAAACACAGTTCATCCCGGCTTACCGATTAACCGGATATAGCGGTTAACCTGGCATTCCAACCATTTTAGCTTAGACCCAAGGGTAACATAATATATAAATATATAAATATATATATACTATTGTATTCAAATCCTGACTAAGCCAGTTGGAATGCAAACACTACAGTGATATATTCTGCAGCATACCACTGTTGCCCTTGGATTTCTATAAAGTCAAAAATATGAACTCCAGTGACGGTTTCTTCACCCCGAATTGCAAAAACTCCCGCGTGTGGCGCTGTGGTAGCGAGTCCCCGGCCAAATATGGCTGACCCGCAGCACAGCATATATTATATGGCATACGATTCAATAGTATAGGTGTATAATGATTTGTTTGTTTATCTTGGTTTTACATCCTAGCAAAATCATCATGGCCAAGGTCATATCAGGATGGGTACCGACTTGTGACAGTGCGCACTCATGGCGATTATATAGTGCCGCCCCACTGGGAGACCAGGCCACCAGCACCATGACCTGATATTATCCTGACATTGAGCTAACCATTCCTTGCCATATCCTAATAATGCCAAGCGCTAGGCTAGGAAGCGACAATTATCAATTTTGTACATCATTGGTTTGACTCGGCTAGGATTCGAACTCCCGATCTTCCGCAAGGGAAACCTGCGCTCTACTGTTTCGGCCACCGCGTCTTGTCGTATATAATGATAATAAATGCATAAACGATATATAAATAAGTACTCCGCCCATAAATTATCCTTAATATATTTTGTTCTTTTCTTACACCACATCATCTTGGTTTTCATTCCAATTAAGGGATAGAATACGGAAATAGAGTGAGAGCACTAAAGATGGTTCGTTATTTTAAAATGGCATACCTATTTTGGTCTACCAGATATGCTCTAATTTATGCGCTCAGACAGAGTGGGCTCTGATTCCATTCACTGTGCGTATTCTTGACCAAAACAAGAGCAGCGTCTAGGAACCAATGAGAATGCATGTTATATTCATGTTTGCGCTGGAAGTATGATTAATGCACAGCGCAACACCGCAGCACTATCAGCTTGATTGGTGCACAGCGCATAATTGCAGCACTATCAGCATATGCCAATTCCTGCGCTGCTTTAAGCCTGAACATTTTTGTTAAAACTAAGATTG
This sequence comes from Branchipolynoe longqiensis, assembly GCA_030323885.1. Classification (NCBI taxonomy): domain Eukaryota; kingdom Metazoa; phylum Annelida; class Polychaeta; order Phyllodocida; family Polynoidae; genus Branchipolynoe; species Branchipolynoe longqiensis. The sequence continues at coordinate 156,027,804 of CM059186.1, forward strand.
GCAGGGGTATCTTACCAATAAAAAGAGTTCTTATGGAAGGCTTCTAGACTGAACGCTTAAAGGCTGAAAACTACACTCACCCATACTGGGCAACAATGACAGAGTATATAGCTTAATACCCAAACAACAGGAGGCCAAGCTCCAAAAGATACACAACAGAACACTCAGAACTGTGTTCAAGGGCAAAGCACTAAGCGTCCTTCATATGTACGTCACAGCAAATCGTGCCCCTCTTGAGTAGAGGAGGAACACCTACCTATTCTCACTTATGTATAGATAGCTAGGGAACCAGAATATACACATCAAATAGGCAGCAGAACTCACATGGCCAAGGGATCGCTCCACAGGGTTCCCAGGCCAATCACAGAGTCCGATGAAGCACCATATTTTCCAAATTCAAACAAATATCTAGATTTGATTCTATATATGTCTAACTTAGGTACTTATTAAAGTTTGTTGTTTGTTTGTCTGTTGTTGTTTTGCATCCTAGCAACATCTAAGGTCATATCAGGACCGGTACCGACTTGTGACAGTATGCACTCATGGCGACTTTATAGTGCTGCCCCACTGGGAGACCAGGCCGCCAGCACCATGACCTGATTATACCACTCAGTCACATTATCCTGACATTGAGCCAACCCGTCCTTGCCCTATCCTATTAATGCCGAGCGCCTGGCTAGGAAGCAACAAGTATCATTATTTTAAGTTATTGGTTTGACTCAACCAGGGTTCGAACCCACGATCCCATGGCCTACCAAGATAGGAGACGGACGCTTTAAGTCATTCGGCCATCCCGTATGGTTCACGTATTAAGCATTTGTTGCCACATAAAAGGGACCACCGAGAAAATTTAATAGAACATGTTACTGCTCAAAGCTATGGTGTCAGAGTATGCCAAAGCTCTTGACACCATAGGATTCTGCAGTAGCAGGTTCTATTAAATTGATTCAGTATGCCCTTCTATTTGGCAACAAATACTTAAACTTAAGTTAAAGCTGCATAGTCCGATGAAAACATCAAATTTTCCTAACTAAAACAAATATATAGATTTGATTCTGCATATCTACCTTTGATACTGGTGCACTCATTAAATAAGTGTCTTCACACAGAAGGGAATACTGAGGCAATTGAATAGAACTTATTACTGCAGAATCCTGTGGTATCCTATGCTTGCCAAAATTAATTTTGCATGGTAGCCCTTCAAATATCTCAAAGGTTAGCCATTAAAAAAGACAAATGATTTGAAGTTAAAGTTGCATAGTCCGATGGGTTTTGAGTTTCTGTCATTTTCTGAGATAAACATATCAGGGTGATCGTTATAATGTACCCTACCTTCATTTGAAGTAACTTTTATTTTAAATGGCTAACTTTTGAGATATTTGAAGTGCAAACAAGCAAAATTAGTTTTAGCAAGCTTGCCAAAACTCTGACACCATAGGTTTCTGCAGTAATCGGTTCTATTAAATTGCCTCAGTATTCCCTTCTATGTGGTGACAAATGTTTAACAAGTGCACCAGTATTTAAGTTAGATATGTAGAATCAAATTGAGATACTTGTTTTGGTTTTGAAAATTTGATACTCCATCGGACTATGCAGCTTTAAGTAGTGTAGATTGTAACGATCAGCATAATATATTGATTGATCTTACAAAAAAATGACAGAAACTCGAAACCGTCGGACAGTGCAACTTGAATAAATGCATCGGTATCAAAGTTTGATGTGTAGAATAAAATCAAGATAATTGCTTTGGTTTTGACAATTTGATACGGGTTATGCATCCTTTAAACAGGCGGCGGGCTCACCTTGTTCGGCGAAGTTGACATCGTTCGCCTGCTCGGCGTGTTTGTCGGCGTCCCCCGTGCCGTCGTAGGCCAGGTTCACATGGGCCTGCTCCAAGCCAGCGTCTCCCGTCTTGGTGGCCGCTGAGGGAAGAGAGCACAAGTCATGGTGGTGAAAAAAGGAACTAAGGCTTTCTGCCAACAGGTTCAACGCAAGGTATATATATATATATACAGTAAAACCTCTCTAAATTGACCGACCTCGGGACCGACCTCGGGACCGACCTCGGGACCGACCTCGGGACCGATCTCAAGTGATCCATTTAGGGAGGTGGTCGGTTTATGGAGTTAGAATATGGTTACAATGCTATTGTTGGGACCCAAATAAAGCCATCGATATAGGGGAGTGGTCGATCTGTGGAGGTGGTCAGTTCGGGAGGTTTTACTGTGTGTATATATATATATATATAAATATATATATATAGCCCAGGGGCGGTTGGGTAGGCAACAGATCAACTGTCTTTGCTCTGCTTTGTAGGTTAGGTTTGGTTAGATTTGGTTTGGTTTGGTTAGGTTTGGTTAAGTTTGGTTTGGTTTGGTTTGGTTTGGTTTGGTTTTGGTTTCGGTGGGGCGATTATCGATTTTTAAATACACCCGCTACTTTATTTCTGGGTGTAAATACTTGGATATAATCCGAGTATCAACATCATATGTATATGATGCACATATATATATACGTATGAAAAGATGTATATAATATACGTATCTATACACATATCTATATACACGTATACATATATGTGATGCATAAGAACTATGTGATTATAAATGCGCGGAAGGGAATTTATTATTATCCATTTATTACCACTTATTAGTATTACTCGCCATGTATTTGCTCCGTTCCTTCCATCCTGGGACCGGTGGCGCCACCACCGGCTCCAACCCTAACTACGGGCGCGCACATTGTCATGCGCGCCCGAGATATTTTTAATTTATGTATCTCTATAGCGTATATATATAGCAAACAGTTTATATGATAGTTGAAAATACATACATGTATACATACAACAAATAGTTCATATGGGAGTACTATATGTGTAGTTCATATATGGCAGTCCCCTATGTGTGTATACACAAATATATGTATACATACAATAATAACTCCATATGGTAGTCATGTATATAAAGTGAAGTTAACTCTAGAGAAGTACATAATTAAATTGTGAGCTATATTAAGTATTGTAGTCATCCCTCCAAACACAGGAACACAACTTCATGTTTTCCCACGAGTCACACATATATATGTGTATGTGTGTGTGCGTGTGTGTGCGTGTATGCGCGTCTATGCGTGTATGTGCATATGCATATGCACATATGTACATATATACATATGTACCTATGTATATATATGACTGTATGGAGCATGCAATGTAATGTATATGGCTGTATGGGGTATGCAGGTATTGCAGGTATAGCAATACCTCAGGGAGTTTGACGCCACTGCCTTGCAGAGTTGTAAACCACTGCCTTGTGGTACATGTTCTTGACAGAACCGAAGGCTAAGGGAGCAAACCCTAAACAGAAAACCATGTCACTGTGGCAGCATTAAGGGCGGTTGATGTATGGAACTCCCAACATCTCCCGACCAGCCACTGCAGGGACAAATAGTTTTGCGCCTGTCTTGACATGTTCTTGCCGGTGTGAAACCTCTATTTGCTCCCCGAGAGAGTGCCGCTGGTAACTTGCAAAAGCCAGCAGCACTTCAACACTTTTGCAGGCAGCTGTCATGAAATGTATCCCATCAAGAGAAACCTGAAGCTAAGAGACATTAAGACCAACTCATGGACACAACTCTCACAGCAGAGATCTAAATGGAGAGCGGCAGTCAAGTAATGAAAGCAGTCTTTGTCGCATCGTGACCAACAGCATGATGATGATGATGACATATGTATATGTAGTATATATGCATATATATATATATGTATGTGTGTATATATGTGCATCTATATAATGTACCTCTACTTATAATATATGCATGTATATGTGCATCCGTATACATGTGCGTATCTGGTTTTATATGGGTGTATATATGTTTATGTATGTATATAAGTGGCCCTGTGGACAAGAAGTGACAAGTCTGGTTAAGTAATTAATTGTCTTTCAGGGCTTATAAAATGTCCTACCGAGAAAGTTAAAATTACGGCTTCCTGTGACCAGGCAGGGCTGCCATGATAGTTTAAGCTACTTGGACCAATTGCTCCCCAATTGGGTCCAGTGTTCAGGGGATCATTTCACTAAAACAAAACAGACCTTGGCTGTGAACCTGAGGCCCCACCAAAAATATTGCCAATCAATTGAGCCCCACAGTTCCGATGGCCAGCCCTGGGGGGGGGGGGGGGGGGGGGGGGGGGGGGAGGCGATGACCAACTACAGGTGGCGCCAGTGGGAGAAATTGGAACTAAGGCCTGGGTGACTTATAGTGTGTAATGATATAACTGTCCAGTGATGGATAAAACTGTGTGTGGAAGAAGTTCTTTTTTATATTCGCAAAACTTCATTACGTCACACAAACAGTGACCCTGTTATTAGTGTTAATGACCACTCGCAGGTTGCGCCAGTGAGAGAAATGGGAACTAAGGCATTGGATCTGTGTATAGGCCGTTGTGTATATAAAGTTAGGCTACATAATTTTTTTTTTTTTTAAGCACGACCGGGGGACTGGTTGTCTATCACATTAATGCATTATTAGGATAGGACAAGGACTGGTTGGCTCAGTGTCAGGATAATGTGACTGAGTGGGATCTGAGGTCATGGTGCTGGTGGCCTGGTCTTCCAGTGGTGTAGCACTAGAAAGTTGCCATGAGTGCGCACTGTCACAAGTCGGTACCCATCCTGATATGACCTTAGATGTTGCTAGGATGTAAAACAACAACAAACCCACAACACATATGTGCATGTGTATATATCCCGCCCCCCGGCCCCCGCCCCCCGTACCCCACCACCTGGGCAGTGGCAGGCCACTGATACTCTGACTTGGGCGGAATAAACCTGAAAGACCGCAAGGACTTGAAGGATCTACAATGTTTCATTCACTCATTGCAATACCCCTAGCAGGATTACAATCTGGTCCATCCCATTAATTTGTTGGCCAGGTTTATTTCACCATATCAGCTTAAAGTTGCATAGGTTGATGATTTTGGGTTTATGCCATATTCACAAAATAAAAAATATTATGTTTAACATCGTACACACCAAAATGTCCAGTAGGCCACGGCAGAGACAGATTTGATTAAATTGATTCAATATTCCTTTCTATGCAGCAACACATGACTAACGAATGCACAACTATCTAAGTTTGATCAAACATAGATACAATATTTGGGTTTTAAACAAAGTGAAGCTTTCATCGGTTTATGCAGGGTCAAAATAAGCCTTCACTAACTAATGTTTACTCTCTTGCTTTAACCAGATTTCTTTTTTTAATATTTTTTTTTACAGATTGACAAATCGGGGACTTGCCTGTTGGTAGACATAAAGTACGTAAATATAAGTTAGTTAGTATAGATAGGTGGATGAGTGTGGTGATCGATATTTGATGTCATTCAATTTAATCCGCAGAATCTTTTTATCCTTTCTTTTTAAAAAGTAATACGATGCGTAGAACAACTGTTACCACATTTGTAAGTTTGTGGTTCAACGTCCCATTGCGAATATTCGATACCCGTGTTAACGAACCGCCATTTTGGGTCAAAATCTATAGCTTGTTTCTTTGTTGTTGTTTTATGTCTAGTAACATATAAGGTCATATCAGTGATAGTACGCACTCATGGCGATTTTATAGTGCTGCCCCACTGGAAGAGCAGGCCACCGGCAGCATGATCCGATATCCCACACAGTCACATTACTCTAACAATGTGCTAATCAATCCTTTTCCTATCATATTAGTGCCAAGTGCCAGGCTAGGTAGCAACAAGTATCAATTTTTTAAGTCATCAGTTTGACACGGCTGGGATTCAAACTCCCAACCTTCCGCATTGAAAGCCTGCGCTCTGTTGATTCGGCCACAGCATCTGGTTCAATATGCATGAAGATGCGGTGTTCGGAATATTTACTCTATAGGGCCTAAACAGTCTACCCCAGTCCAGTCTATTGTTCGGTGTTGTTTTAAGTCCTAACAACATCTAAGGTAATGTCAGGATGGACCCCGTCTAACTCAGGCACTCTACCAGAGAATGGGCCACGAGACCCTGATCGAATCGTTAATATAATAATAAGAGCGATGACTGGTTTTCCATGCGGGAGGTCGTGAGTTCAAACGCCGACATAGTCAAACCAATGGCTTACAAATGTGATACTTGTTATTACTGAGCCCAACTCTTGACATTAATAGGATAGGGAAAATACTGGTTTGCTCAGTATCAGGATAATGTGACTAAGTGGGATATCGGGTCACGGAGCCCGCGGCATGGTCTTCCATAGGGGCAGCACTATAATGTGTATAAAGCCGCCATAGTGCGTGCTGTCATAAGTCAGTACCCGTCCTGATATGACCTTAGATGTTGCTTGGACATACAGCACCAACCAACAACAAGAGAGGGCCGTGTGTGGAGATGTGTGTGTGTGTGTGCCTGTGGGGAGGGGGGGGGGGGGTCAGGGGGAGGTTACGCCTAAAACGCCCTATAACATTTAATCCAAAAGTTCACCTGATTACTTTCCCACGCAAAACTTCTTTTTTTCTCCCTTTTTTTGTTTTTCTCCCTGATTTTATTTTTTTTAATAATTCGGGCCGGCGAAATGCAGTGGCTGGCCACAACAGAAGCCAGCTAACTCGGGTTACCTGCAACCATTTATCCGGACTGGCGGTGTATATATGCATAATTAGATTACTTTGCGGGACACCATGTGAATTAAACACCCTCATTTACATGTCCGTAACCACGCAACACGCCACACACCCAGGCTATGCACGTGTTCTGGGGTTCGTGGCTGCTGGTTGCAGAGACCGATTTGGGAGAGCGCAGGCTTCCCGTGCAGAAGGTCCGGAGTTCGAATCCCAGCCAAGTCAAACCAATGACTTATAAAATTGATACTTGTCACTATCTAGCCTGGCACTCAGCAATAATAGGATAGGAAAATGACTGGTTAGCAAGGTATCAGGATAATGTGACTGTGTGGAATATCAGGTCATGGTTCCAACAGCATGGTCTCCCAGTGGGGCAGCACTAAAAAGTTGCCATTAGTGCGAACTGTCAGAAGTCATTATGTATGTGTATATACATGTATATGTACATGAATGTATGTACCTAAGTGTACATGTGTTTATATGTGTGTGTACACCTGTATGTACATTTCAGGCCAGGAGATTGACTACGGCATAGGTTTGTTTGTTTGTTGTTGTTTTACGTCCTAGCAACATCTAAGGTCATATCAGGACGGGGTTGGGTCGACATTCATCAAGCTTTTCAGCAGTGGGAGATAAAAATGGACGTATGCACAACGTACACACAACGTACGTAACGTATGCAGAACGTATCTCTGACATATTGCTAGCGTAGGAGAGCATTCATGTTCCTCACAAAACGTTCCCAAAAAGCTTGCATACGCTCACGGAACGCTGACCAACATTACATACGTTACTCAATCACTAGAAGTACGCCATATACATTAAATACGCCGGAGATATGGCAGCCATATGTTCGAAGTACGTTAGGAGTATGTAATGCATCCTTTAGCCGTATGCGGACTGTGCGCAAATTGTATGCGAACTGCATGTTCCCACTGGCTAAATGTATGTCTAACATGCAGCAACATATACCAACATATCCCTAATGTACTCCCAACATACGCCAATGTACCCCGAATGTAGACGAAGTGTATGTTCAATGTACGAGCCACACATTGGAAATTTTGAGCATGCACACATTCTTTCAGAGCCTCGATGCACGGCAACATAAGACGACGTATAAGAACATATCCGGAATGTACCTGACATATGCCCAACATATACGTAACGTATGATGACATATGCCGATGTGTTGGTCGAAAATCACATACATCGGCATACACTAAGGCTATACATCGTAGTGTGACAGGCCCATCAGGAACGCTGCAGCTCGGAGTGGGATCGTTTCTGTTTTTATACTAAAGACGCTAATGCCCAGTAGGACTGTGCCATAACTCACCACATTCTTCTGTGCAGTTGACAACTCTACCTGCGCAACACGGCTGTCACCAGAACTAAGGCGCAATGGCCTCATTCATACGCAGATTCCAAACCGTATTAAAGAGACACAAAATTAACAACGCGCCGAAACGCAGCCAAATCTTGATACCAAATGAAAGCAGCCGCCAACTCTGCCACATCTAATTACGCCCAGACTGAGAATAAACACTGAGGCCTACCTACCCCAGGGAACGGAATCGGGCATTGCTAGTTATACCCCAGTCATACTAGACTTGCAACCCCTTTGTCACCTTTTGCGACAAAGAAACAACAAAAAATGGCTTGTCGCAAAAGGTCGCAAAAATGTCTATTTGGTTCTCAGATTGGTCGGAAACTGATTTGCGACTGATCTGCAATCAAATGCTGATCGGTTACAAATCAGCCGCACATCAGTCCCCAATCAGTCCTGATGACTCGCCAACCAATCACCAACCAATCGCCAGGCAATCACCAACTGATCTCCAACTGATCACCAAATGATCACCAACCGATCGACAACATGTCTTCCCTGCAGTCACCAACCCTTTTTATTCCCGCTTTTTTTTGTGTCTGCTTTGGTCGCAAGGAGGTTGGAAATCTATATGGTTTTTTTTGTGGGTTTTGTTTGCGCAGGAGGTCCCACAGTGGTCGCAAGCCTAATGTGACTGTGGCCTTATTGACGGGACACTTTTAATTTGTGCAGTTACCATTAGCAGCTAATTACTTCCCAGCGTCCTCGGTGCAATGCGACACTGGAAGTGGGGATTATGTTTGCCCATAAATAATGACATGACAACTGCCTGCGTTGCAAGTGGGCGCAGATTGCGTGGGCATCTCGGCTGAGCTTCCTTCCCGGCATGCGTCACGTCTTCTAGATAAAAGATTCACCCTGTACTTACAGTACAGGGGTGAAAACCAACCCATTAGAAAAGCTGGCGAAGAATTTCGACATGCTGGGGAAATTAACTGAGCTGGTAAATTCTTAATTTAAGAAGCACAATATATTCTTTAAGTACGTCTTCATATTTACCTGCTACTTTTGAGTTGGAAAATATAATAAAACATATACTTTAATGCAATTTAAAAGTGAAATCGATGGCGTTCTCTGGCCGCCATCTTGTCTCTTTGCATTCTCCCCCACTTCACCAACTCTGTGCTGATATAAGTTACCATTTGACACTGGTGCCACACATTCTACTTCCTGTTCCATACTAAAGCTATTTTCGCCCGTATTTAGACTACGTTGTCGTTCACCCCTGTACTGGAAGTATGGGGTGGATCTTTTATCTACACGTCTTCCTGCTACTAGTGCTAGTCTTGTACAGCCACATCGGGGCTTCACTGCGCCTTTGGGAGACCATGCCGCCAGCACCATGACCTGATAATATCGCACTCTTCACATTACCTTGACACTGAACTAACCAGCCCTTGCCCTATGCTATTAATGACGAGTGCCCGGCTAGGTAATGACAGGTATCAATTTTGTAAGTCTTTGTGTTTGACTCGGCTTCGGTTCGAACCCGCGACCGTAATGCCTAAGAGAGTTCTGTGATAATCGCAATGTTTACATTGCTGCCATTTGCACAAATAAAGTAGCCCTGCACATATTACATCTTGTGGTAGCGTCCTCCTCCCCCCCCCCTCTCCCCCCTCCCAGATGCGATGGCCGAATGAGTTAGAGCGTCCGTCTCCCGTGTTGGGAGACCATGCGATCGTGGGTTCGAACCCTGGTCGAGTCAAGCCAATTATTTAAAAATTGATACTTGTCGCTTCCTAGCCAGGCTCTCGGCATTATTAGGATAGGGCAAGGACTGGTTGGCTCAGTGTCAAGATAATGGCTTGGTCTTCCAGTGGGGCAGCATTATAAAGTCGCCATGAGTGCACACTGTCACAAGTCGGTACCCGTCCTGATATGACCTTAGATGTTGTTAGGACGTGAAACAATAACAAAAAAACCTTTCCCTTCCTCCCTTCCCCTCCATCTTTCCCATCTCTCCTCCCTCCCCATCTCCATTCCCACCCACTCCTCCTTTCCCCCCTCCACTCTCCCCCTCCACCCCCTCCTCCCCATCTCCCCCTCTCCAGTCCTCCCCTCCTCCATTCCCCCTCCCCCAGTGTTCCTCTCCTTCTTCCCACTCCTCTGGTCTTCCATCCCCCCTCCTCTCCTCGCCGTCCTCCTTTTCCCCTCCTCCCTCCTCCCCTCCCTCTTCCCACTTTTTCCTTTCCCTCCCCCTTTCCCCCTCTCTTCCTCCTTCACCTTCCTCCTCCTCCCCTCCACCTTTCACACTCCTTCCCTCCTCCCCTTCCTCCTCTTCCTCCCCTCCCTCTTTCCATCCCCCCCTCCTTCATTCCCCCCCTCTTCCCTCCTTTCCACCCCCCTCCCCACCCCCCACACTTCTCTCGCCGCCCGCCTGTCCTAACAGAATGGAAATGGCTGGAGGCACCACCTTTCACAAACATACTCAGCTGGTTAGTTCTCAGGCAGACAGCTCTATTCAAAAGCGAGATTTAAATTAGCAGCCGCGCGATTTGTGTTTGAAATAGATTGCGGATGTTGCTGATAAAACGATGAATTCATGCATGGTTAATAATGTAGACAACCACACATGTTCACGGCCACTCGAACACCCTCCCTCTAATTCATGGCGGTACTGACATGCACGTCGCTTCCTTTAACAAACAATAACATACAACAAAAAAAGGAAACAAGTGATAAAAGATGAGAAAAATAAGAGAAAAAAGAAAGAAGAAAAGGAAAAAAAGAATGTGGGTCACTTCTTTTTGCACAAACTAAGTAAGCATGTCAGTGGGAAATGAGAAATAGAAGCACATTTCTTGTTTCTACAATGACTTCCAAACATAATCGGTGCATCCTCGCCGGTTTAAGGGTTGTTTCTTTGGTTTACTTTATTGATATGCTTTATTTTAAATTGGACTACATTTCTTTTTAACATAAGAGGAAGCATTATTTCTTTTTATGAAATAAAATTTACGTTTAAGCTAGGATATAAGTATTGTGCATTAAGTACGTATTAAATATAGATATAATGTTTATGTGTTAAAATAGTTTCCCTTTTTTTGTTTGGTTTTATTATAAAAGAACAATGTGTGCATATTGTAAGTATTTGTTTGTTATTTTACGTTCTAGCAACATGTAAGGTCATATCAGGATGGGTACCGACTTGTGACAGTGCACACTCATGGTGACTTTATAGTGCTGCCCCACTGGGAGACCAGGGCGACGGCACCAAATACCCAATTTCTCACTTAGTAATATTATCCTGATACAGAGCTAACCAGTCCTTATCCTATCCTATTAGGTCAGGTAGTGACAGTATCAATTGTATAAGTCATTGGCTGGGATTCGAACTCCCGTCCTTCCACACGGGAAGCCTGCACTCTACTGAATGTCTGTGGGAAGTTTCATAATCTGTTATCTCTCTCTGAGCTCCCTCATTAAATCCGGGAAACATTGGCCTTGTCATGCTTTAACAAAGACAAAAAATTGCTACATTTCATTGGAGCCTTTAATCAATAGCCGTGTTTACACGGGAGAGTTAAATCGCTTCATATAAATCGCCTTGCCTAGTTCGCCTCACATTCGCCGTGTAAATGCGCCACTGAAGCGGATTAGGGCTGATTCACTTCATATGATTTGCTTTATGAATACCTGGTTGCGAGGTGGTTTATTTGAAGCGATTCAGCTGGTTCCCGGGCGGCGATAGTGTAAAATAGCAGTGCTCGCCGGCTACAGGCTCAGCTGTAACTATCGCTGGTGCCCGGCAGTGTTAGGGACCGATTAGGCCGAAATCTATTGAATGCGATCATATTTAACAGAATTACATACTCAAATAATGAAATTTAATTAAATTAACCTTAATTCCAAGCGATATTAACGTAGCAGCTACATCGGCGTCGAATCGCCGAGTGTAAACTAAACAAATAGCAGTGCTCGCCGGCTACAGGCGGACCACTAAGGCTGCTGGTTCCCGGTGCCGAAACACTTTCAAACTCGGTTTGTGTAAACGCGCCACTACATCGCTTCATATAAATCGATTTGCCTAATTCGCTTCACAATTGGTAACTGTAGACAGACAAGTTCACGGCCACTCGAATACCCCCTCCCCCCCCCCCCATCTAATAGACTACATCGCCATTCCAGCCGCACGGTGCATTGTGGGATGCATGGAAGAAAAACAAACCCTCGCGAAGCACATGGCTAATGCTAATACACTGGGTACAGCTATGAAATGTGATAGTTTTAGCTCATCTCAGCTCTTCTTTGAAACCTAGAATTCCACCTAAAAATATATATATAATAAATTAAGATGTTAATCTTTTATCAAGCATTGCATTTACATCAATATAATCAGCACATGTGCATTTAGATTTAGGCAAATCTGGGCACTCAGACTAGTGTTAGAGCCATAGCCAGAGCCATAGCCAGAGTCAGTTTTACTTATTTTATTCATGTTTTTATTGATATCCTATGGTTAATGACATATGTAGAACTAGAAAATGAGTAGGTTTAATCAGATATTTGGTATATATTTCTCTGAAACAAGTGTCTGTTGACACATTTGGCATTTTAATATTTAGAACAAGAATTAATAATGGTGATCTGGATGGCAGCCTTAAAGTTACTGATTGTTTTGTGTGGAATTGTATATTTCTTAGCTTAAAATGTTTAACTATGGCTAGTTTTGTCTTAGATATATTCATCAGATCATTATATTGCATGTGTGCATACATGTTTATGCAAAATTCTTATGTATTTCTATTAATTTTGAATAAAATCGAAATTCTTCCCTATGCGTATCGGCTAACTCAATGGCTGTACACATTTGCTTTGCTGCCAACGCCGTTTTTGGCGCATGCGCAGTCGGAACGGTGATCTCGTCTATTCACGGCGGTACTGACATGCATGTTGCTTCTGAACAACAACAACAACAACAAACAAGAATGTGAGTCACTTCTTTTTGCACAAACTAAGTAAGCATGCCAGTGAAAATGAGAAATAGAAACACCTTTCTTGTCTCTACAATGACTTCCACAAATAATATCTGCATTCTCGCCGATTTAAGAGTTATTTCTTCGGTACAGTTGGCGGGGGGGGGGGGGCGCTAAATTAATATAAAACCACAAAAAAGTAAAATATGTGTGAAATGTTATGAGATCTTATTACACCAATATTGCATAAACACTTTTATTTTTAAATCCCGACTTGAATAGAAAATGCTTCAATTGTTGCGTCAATTAAACTTGCATAGTCCGATAGCTTTGAGTTCCTTTCATTTCCTGAGATAAATAGTGGTATGGTGTACCTTACATTAGTTTGAAGTAGCTTCCTTTAAAAGATAGTTGAAGTGTAAACATACAGATTTAATTTTGGTGTGTCTGACCCCATAGGATTCCATAGGATTCGGCAGTGCCATGTTCTATTAAAATTGACTTAGTATGTACTTTTATGGAGCATCAAGTACTTTCCAAATGTTCCAATATCTAGGTTGGATATGTTGGTTTAAATCTAGATAAGTGTCTTGGTTTAAAAAACTGCTTGTATCGGAATACACAGTTTTAAAACAATCGCAATGAAAGGGTTCAAATCGGGAGATCTGCCATGCTGATTTTCCCCCCTTTCACTTAAAACGCGTGGGTGGGACTGAGGAAGAGTGCAACATTTGTTTGTTTGGGTTTTACGTCGTAGAAACATCTACGGTCATATCAATCCAGGTCAGGACTTGTAACAGTGGGCGACTTTATAGTGCTGCCCCCTGAGAGGTCAGACTGCTAGTACCATTAACACTGCTCCCCTCCTCGCCTCCTCTTTCCCCCTCCTCATCCTCCTTACCCGTCGTTCACCATTCCTCATCCTCTTTATCATCCCCTCCTTTCCCTCCTCCTCCCCCCCATCCCACTCCTCCCTCCCCCCCTCCCCCCCCCTCCCTTCCCCTCTCCTCCTCCTCCCCCTCCCTCCCCCCTCCCCCTTCCCTCCTCCTCCCCCTCCTCCCCCCCTCCCTCCTCCTCCCCCTCCCTCACTCCCCCTCTCCTCCATCCCTCCTCCCCCTCCCCTCCCTCCCCCCTCCTCCCCTCCCTCCTTCCTTCCCCTCCATCCTCCTCCCCCTCCCCTCTCCCTCTCCTCCGCCCCTCCCTCTCCCTCCTCCGCTCCTCCCCACCCATCTCTCCTCCTCTCCCCCTACTCCTCCCCCTTCCCCCATCCTCCCCACCTCATCCTCCCCACCTCATCCTCTCCACCTCATCCTCCCTCTTCCCCTCCCCTCCTGTGTACTCACGCAATCACCTAGTTACCGCCCTATTAGTAATGCCAAGCGAGGTAGCGACAAGTATCGATGTTTGTATTCGTTGACTCGGCCGAGGCTCGAACCCACGACCTCTCGTATGATAAGCGAGTGCTGTAGTCATCGCGCCCTCCCTTCCGGTTTGAGGATGTGTGGTTGGGGATGGGTCGGGAGTGAAGGCAGGCTTTCCGTGAGGTTGAACAGCTGATCCCATCGTATACACAGCTCCCATTGTTTACAGCTGAACCTTGTGGACACCACAGTCCATTCTTAGTGGTTATCGCATACTAAACCAGTTTAAGTGGAGATATTGCCTTAAGAGATATCGATATTGGACAAACGGAACTAAAGGCAAACACATGGGCACGGTCAGGTGGAACAGCGAAATCTGTAGCATGGGTTTGGGGATGGAGGGGAGGAGGGAATGAGGGTTAGGAGGGAGGAAGGGCTGGAATGAAGGAACGGAGGAGGAAGGGAGGGGAGGAATGGAGGGGAGAATGGGAAGGGAGAATGGGAAGGGAGAATGGGAAGGGAGAATGGGAAGGGGGAATGGGAAGGGAGGATGGGAAGGGGAGAGTGGGGAAGGGAGAATGGGAAGGGAGAATGGGAAGGGAGAATGGGAAGGGGGAAGGGAGGATGGGAAGTGGGAATGGAGGGAGAATGGGAAGGGAGAATGGAAGGGAGGATGGAAGGAGGATGGGAAGGGAGGATGGAAGGGAGGGTGGGAAGGGAGAATTTGAGGGAGGATGGGAAGGGAGGGAAATGGGAAGGTAGAATGGGAAGGGGACTGGGAAGGGAGACTGGGAAGGAGAATGGGAAGGGAGGATGGGAGGAGGATGGGAAGGGAGGGGGAGGAAGGGAGGGGGGGGGAGTCATAGGAGGGGTGAGGGGGTAGGGGAGGGGAGGAATGGAGGGGAAGAGGGGAGAATGGAGGGGGGAGGGATATGAGGGGAGGAAGAGGGGAGAATGGAGGGGGGATATGAGGGGAGGAAGGGGAGAAAGGGGAGAAAGGGGAGAAAGGGGAGAAAGAAGAGAAAGAGGAGAAAGAGGAGAAAGAGGAGAAAGAGGAGAAAGGAGGAGAAAGGAGGAGAAAGGAGGAGAAAGAGGGGGAAGAGGAGCTGGTGAGAGTTGAGGAAGAAGAGGGGAAAGAATAGAAAGAAGAGGGGAGGATAAAAAAGAGGAAAAGCGAGAGGAAGATGAAGGGAGCGGGCAAGGGGAAGAGGTGGGAAAGAGAGGGAATATGGGGAATATGAAGGGAAGGGGGAACGGAAGGGAAGGGAATGAAAGGGGGAACGGAGGTGGGGGTGGAGGTGGAGGCGGAGGGGAGAAGAGGGGGAAGAAGAGGATGAGGGGGAAAGAGGAGGAAGATGGAGGGCAGAGATAAGAAAAAGGAAGAGGAGAGGGAAAAGAAGGAGGGGAGAATGTGTGTTGGGGAGGGAGTGGGGACCAGGAGCAGATACGAAGGTGTGCGAGTAAATCGCGCATGCGCCAATGACTGAAGCTGTCACTTAAACTGTTAAAGTCAGTATTGTAATGACACACAAAGCTTAGTTCGCCTTCTGCGCCAATCATATCCCGACAATTTACACGAATGAGTTCCAAGCGTGTGTAGCGCTGCAGCACAAAATAATATTCGCATAACAAATTATACACCAGATTATTGTCTCAAAAAGAGTCAGTTCATTTTTAGTTCTAAATTGTAACAACAACAAATGGTGGAGCTGGGGAGCTGGGGAGGAGGGGAGGAGGGGAGGAGGAGGAGGAGGAGGCAATTTCATAGCTAGTGTGTGGGGGATGTGGGTCAGATGAAAATGCCGAGTGCATTGAAGGAGTGTCTATTGGCTTCCTGAGCAGTCCTCGACATATACATATGTGCGTGCCGTGAATGCACTTAGAGATCCACAGGTTTGCACTAGGTCCACAAAGAGGGCCATTGCACCGAACCTACCCCCACCTACCCACTCACCCACCACCACCACCTCCCCTGCTCCAGTCCACCACATCTCGATTAAACGCTACCACAAGAAGTGCATGCACCAAAATGGCATGCGCACAAACTGGTGTTCATTGGAGGAAATGATCTGTGAAAAACTGTTCCCCTCCCCACCCACCTTTGTCCATTTTAAGTGGATGCTTTGTTGTTCTTTGCCTTTTTTTTATTGGGTCTTTATGCATATATGGATTTGTTGGATGTTTTTTGTTTGTTTTTGTACCTTGTTTGTTTTTATATCACTATATATTTTATATCACTATTTATTTTTCGGGCAGGTGGGGCTCGTCAATCTTGGCTGACGGCTCATCTAGGAGAAGGTAAACTCTGATTTAAAACCCCCGCTGCCGTGCGGCTAGTCCCATTTATGGGAAGATCAGAAGTTGGTAGTGCACACCAGCGGCCATACCGACTCAATTGTCGGCCTAAACTAAGTGCGGTGCACATCAACTTTGTTGGTGTGGTCAGGGGATGTCACCCCTTCAAGTGCATGAAGACTGGAGCAGCAGATGAGTTAGAAGATCAATAGCTTTGAAGGTGTAACAGCAAGATGATGTGGCTCATCAGGGCACACTCTGACAAAGATGAGTAAGTGGCCAGTCACCTTGGAAAGGAAGGGGAACCTACCAAGTATTTACCCATAGTAAGCAATGGTAATCAATGGAACCAACATTGTGTACTGAGTACAGAACACTAAGCCTGATGAGTCATATGTTGAAGATGATCCTGAAAATAATTTTACTGAGAAACAGACAGAAAATTGAAGAACAAATCAGTAACGTACAAAGTGGGTTTATATCTGGAAGAGGTACACGTGAAGGGATTTTCAATATGAGAATGATTTGTGAACGTTATTGTGAAGTGAACCAGGATGTTTATGCCTGCTTTATTGACTATGAGAAGGCCTTCGACCGAGTCAATCATGAACTGTTAATCAAATGTTTACAAGATATTGGTGTCAATGGCAAAGACATTAAACTAATTGTGAACTTATACTGGACACAACGTGCATTTATAAAAATGGAGCAGGGCCTATCGGATGAAGTTATGATTAAACGAGGAGTTCGACAGGGGTGTGTATTGTCACCATGTCTATTTAACCTGTACACAGAGATGATTTTCAGACACATTGAAGATTGCAAGGGAGTGACAATAGGTGGCATGAACGTCAACAATCTTAGATATGCCGATGACAGTGTAATACTAGCAGACAGTGAGAAAAACCTACAAGATATAGTGAATAGAATCAATAAAGCTGGAATACTATTCAACATGAAGATGAATGCCAGGAAGACCAAAACAATGGTTATAAGTAAAAAGACAGATAAACCAAATGTCAATATAACCATAGATGGCACAAACATAGAACAAGTATCCGAATTCATATATCTCGGACAAAAGATTACAAATGATGGGAGATGTGAGGAAGAAATTAAAAGAAGGATAACAATAGCCCGAACAACATTCTCCAAAATGTATAGAGTGTTAACATCAAGTAAGATATTAATACAAACAAGGAAGCGTATTCTTCAGTGTTATGTGTGGTCTACTCTAATGTATGGGGCAGAGACATGGACAATCTCTAAGAAAATGTACAAACGTTTAGCAGCATTTGAGATGTGGACTTATCGAAGGATGATGAAAATATCATGGACAAAGAAGATCACCAACAAAGAAGTTCTCAGAAAAATTAAAAATAAGAAAAGCTTGTTTGCCACTATACAGACAAAGAAACTTATTTATTTTGGCCACATCATTCGTCAGAGTTCAATATACCGTACATTGTTGGAAGGGAAGGTGGATGGCAGCAGAGGGAGAGGGAGACCAAGAACATCATGGTTTACAAATATTTCACAGTGGACAGGCTTGAATTATTCACAGTCTATCAGAACAGCACAACATCGGGATAAGTGGAGAACCATTGCATCCAACCCTCGACTAGAGGACGGAACTATTGATTGATTGATATATTTTAGGTGAATAATTTTTCTTCTTTTTTTTTCATTGAGTATTTATGCATATTGATCTGTTTTATGTGTGTTTTTGTATCACCATATATTTTAGGTGAATAATTTTTCTTTCCTTTTTTTATTGAGTATTTATGCATATTGATCTTTCTTATGTGTGTTTTTGTATCACTATATATTTTAAGTGGATGTTCTGTTTTCGTTAGGTTTTTATTGTGTATTTATTCTTTTTTTCTTAGATATACGTCTTGTTGTTCTATTATTATACCTTTTATGAGGTTGGTGGTTAAGGCTTTTGAGAGGATTGGCGATGTCTGCCAATGTGACCTCACACTTGGTATAATATGTTAGGGAGACATCGACCCCTGTGAACCGGCGAGTGTTTTTGTTTAGTTTGTTGTGTGTTATTTTTTGTACATTACTTAAAGTTGCATAGTCCGATGGTTTTGAATTTCTGTTTTTTTTTTAGATAAATATATTAGAACGATCACTAGCATCTACTTTACATTAGTTCAAAGTATACTTTTATTTTAAACGGTAAACTTTTTGAGATATTGTGAGTGCAAATATGGAAAATGGCAAGCTTGCCAAAACTCTGACACCATAGACTTCTGCAGTAACAGGTTCTGTTAAATTGACTCAGTATTGCTTTCTATGCAGAAACAAATGCTTAATAAGTGCATCAGTATCTAAGTTAGATATGTCAAATCAAATCTAGATAATTGGTTTTGTTTTGAAAATTTGATATTTCATCGGACTGCTTTAATTAAGCAGGGGAAATTTCAATCGTGGACAATTGCTCTTCCTCATTCCACTGCTCCTTGCCCTATTCTAGTAATGCCAAGCGCTAGGCTAGGTAGGACAAGTATCAATTTTTAAATCATTAGTTTGACTCGGCCAGGGTTCGATCCCCATGACGTACCAGAACAGGAGGCGGACGCTCAACACATTCGACCACCGCGTCTGGTGCTAGGGTGGGTGTTCCAAGAAACATTGGGAGGGGGTGAATGGAGGTGGGTGGTGTGTGGTGGGTGGTGGTGGGTGGTGGGTGGTGGGGTGTGAGGGTGCATAAGGGCAGGGGTGGGGTATAAGAGACTTCCATGAATTCTACGCTCCTCCGGTGCAAACACTACATCATTACATGTGTCCTTTAGTAGGATCGGCCCCGCGGGTGCACTTTCACCACATAAAGCTAGCATTCCTTACACGAGGTATGCAGCATGCGAATGCGAATATGGCATGCGGCATGCGAACGGGCTGATTCCTTTCACCCACACCCACACCCACACCCAGTGTCAGGTTTCTCTACCACTGTTTTCTATGGCAAACACAGCAGCATTCGCATTCGCATGCCGCACCGATGGCTACGTGGACTGATTCAGTTGCCGCATTCGCATTCGCATTCGCATTCGCATTCGCATTCGCATTCGCATTCGCATTCGGACGTATGGAAGCACCCCTATTCACTTAGATGCTTTTCCATTTTTTTGCCGCATTCGCATTCGCATTCGCATTCGCATTCGCATTCGCATTCGCATTCGCATTCGCATTCGCATGGCACATACCGCGTGTTATGGTGCAGTCACACTACGACGCTTCTCGCGGCGACCCGTCAGCGTTGAAAATAAAATCTTGCGCGTCGAGAAACGTCCAACTTTTCGGCGGTTTGGGGAAAAGGTTTGGCGTCAGCGCGGCGCGTTATTCACATGCGGCCAACGGGTGTCGACGCGTGAGGAAAAAAAAAAAAAAAGTTGGCGCGACGTGCTCATATTACCTTAGATGTTGGTAGGACATAAAGCAAGAAAGCAACGATTTGGCGCAACGTGTGGAGACGACCCGCCCACGCGTGCGCCGTCTGCCTAGCATTCCCATAATGTTATTCCAGCGCGTCCAACGGAGCTCGACGACCGCCTAACGTCCTCCTGACGTCCTTACCCATATATTTGCGCGCGCTGCCGGTCGTTGTTTTTTTTTGACATGCTTAAAACCTTGGGTGACCGGCAACGCGTGCCGACGTTGTCCGCCGACCATCAACGTCAAGAATGGTGTACCGATGTGTACCAACGCGCGCATAACGCGCCCCCAGCGTGTCTCGATATTTCACCCATTTTCGCCCAAAAACACCACACGTCGCCAGGTCGCCGGCTAGAAGCGTCGTAGTGTGACTGCACCATAAGGAATGTAGCCTTTAGACCAGCGGGTTCGCCACCGGACGCCGTGGCCGAATCGGTAGTGCGCAAGCTTCCCATACGAGCGGTCGGGAGTTCGATTGCCGCTTGTGTTAAACGGATGAATTACAAACTTGGTACTTGTCGCTTCCTAGCTCGGCATTCGCCATTATTTGGATAGAGCAAGACTTGTTGGCTCAGTGTCAGGATAATGTGAGTGAGTGGGATATCAGGTCATGGTGTCAGCAGTCTGGTCTCACAGTGGGGTAGCACTATAAAGTCACCATGAGTGTGCACTGTCACAAGTTGGTACCCATCATGATATGACCTTAGATGTTGCCAGGATGCAAAACAACCAACCAACCACGCATACATACAAAGATATATACACCCTAATTTCTATCCTATTAATGCCCAGCACCAGGTTAGGAAGCGACAAGTAACAATTTTGTATGTCATTGGTTTGACTCGACCGGAAATCGAACTCCCGACCCTCCGCAGAGGAAGCCTGCGCTCTACCGGTTCGGCCACCACGTCAGATATGTATGTCTGTGTATGTATGCACGTATGTATGTATGTATGTATGTATGTATGTATGTATGTATGTATGTATGTATGTATGTATCTATGTGTGTATGTATGTATGTATGAATGTACGTATGTATGTATGTATCTTATTTTCGTTCGAAGTAACTTTTATTATAAAATGGATAGTTTTTGCAAACCATGCTAAACTAACGTAAAAATGTTGGACACTATATGGTTCAGTAGTATTAGTAACAGGTTCTATATACCCCTTTCAATGTTCATAAACAGTGTGTATGCGTGCGCAGCTTGGCTGCAGCACGAATGCATACTGCCATTGAGTTTGCCGGTAGGTGCAGTGCAAAACGTCAATTTTATTCAAAGTTAATAGAAGTGCAGAACCCTAACCATATAAATTTAATATAATCTGTTTGTAAACATGTTTTTTGTATGTGTTCCGAGCAGTTTGTTTCTAGGTGGTGTAGTTCTAGAGATATTTCACTTTTTCTGTATGAAGATTGCTCACGGCCATTGAGTTTGCAGTGTGGCAGTGTGTGTCATCCTGCAGCCAAGCAGCGTACACACTGACCTAAATACCCATGCTGACGTCAAATGAAATAGGTCTATTAAATTGACTTAGTATTCCCTTCGTTGCAGCAACGAATGCTTAACAAGTGCACCGGTATCTAACATAAACGCATAGGATCAAACTAGGTAAGTGTTCTGGTTTAGAAAATGTAATGCTTTCGTCGGACTATGCAACTTTAAAGCCAAATTATCACACAAGCATGTGGCGCCAATACGTGTCTGTTCACGCCATCCTTTCGTCTCAGCATTTTGGATGGTAGAAGAAAATTGGTTGATTGGTTGGTTGGTTGGCGTTTTACATCCTAGCAACATCTAAGGTCATATCAGGACAGATACCGACTTGTGACAGTGTGCATTCATGGCGACTTTAGAGTGCTGTCCCACTGGGAGAGCAGGCTGCCAGCACCATGACCCGCTATATCACACACAGTCACAGTTGTGAGAATGTGATGTAGCAGCGACGAGAACCTGTGTGAGGGGGTGGGGGGGGGGGGGGGGGGGGGAGCTGTATGGGGGGAGGGTGTTTGTGTGTGTGCGCGTGTGTGCGCGTGTGTGTGCGAATGTGTGGGTTTGTGTGCGCGTGTGGGGGTTGTGTGTGCACGTGGGGGGGTTGTGTGTGCGCGTGGGTGCGTGAGGGTTGTTTGTGTGTGCGTGGGTGGGTGTTTGTGTGTGCGCGTGGGTGTGTGTGTGCGCGTGGGGGTTTGTGTGTGTGCGTGAGGGTTGTGTGTGTGCGTGGGGGGTTTGTGTGTGCGTGTGGTGGGGTTGTGTGCGCGTAGGGGGGTTGTGTGTGCGTTGGGGGATGTGTGCGCGTGTGGGGGTTGTACGTGTACCTGTGGTGGTGGTGTGGGGGTGTATATGCGTTTGGTGGTGTGGGGGGGGGGGCTTGTTGAGGTATATGCGTGTGTGGGGGGGGGGGTGTGCGTGCGTGGTTGGGTGCGTGTGTGCGTGCGTGTATGGTTGTGTGTGTGTATGTCTATGCGTGTGTAGATGCGAAAAGGCACACTCACCCAACCCGAAACCCCTACCCGTGTAACCCGATCTCCCCCCGCCACCTGCCGGCCGCCGTGCGCACCAGTTGAAACGCGGGGGTTGCTGCGGGGAGGTTGCTATGGTAAAGTGGCCTGAATGCATAGCGACCACCTGAGGGGCCTACCTACCTGCCTGCACGGTGTAACGACACACGCCGTGACGCGGGCACAACGTCCGGCACCAACATTAAAGCCCGCCTCACATTCCACGGCAATTCCCCCTCCCACCCCCACCCCCACCCGCCAGCCAGTTAGCGACCGGCGGACATGGCTGAATTGAACTAGTCCAAGTTGATATCTTTTGAAACTGAACTAGTCCAAGTTGATATCTTTTGAAACTGAACTAGTCCAAGTTGATATCTTTTGAAACTAACTAACATCTGAAGTTGTTTCAAGATAGTATCGATTTGTGATAGTAGATATAATTGATGGCTTTATAGTGCTGCCCCACTGGCATTATATCAGGACGGGTACCGATTTCTGTTAGTGCACATAATTGATGGCGTTATAGTGCTGCACCGCTGGCATCATATCAGGGTGGGCACCGACTTGTGACAGCGCATATAATTGATGGCTTCATAGTGCTGTCCCACTGTCATCATAACAGGATGGGCACCGATTTGTGCATAATAATGGCTTTATAGTGCTGCCTCACTGGCATGATATCAGGATGGGCATCGATGTGTGCATACTTGATGGCTTTATAGTGCTACCCTACTGGCATTATATCAGGATGGCGGCCGACTTGTGACAGTGCATATAATTAAAAGCTTTATTTAGAAAGTATCAATGAATGCACCAGAATAGGTTCAAATATATAGAAGTGCTTTGATTTTGAAAACAAACAAAAAAGCTTTAATCAGGATATGCAGATTCAAAGGGATGTCGGAATAAGGAAGAATGTCTGTATAGCAAAATGGGCTCAGTGGATCTTTAGAGCTACATCACCCATAGTCTGATGAAGGCATCAAATTCTTTAAAGCAAAAACACTTACTATATACATGTACCTAGGTTCTATCCAACTTGGCTACTGTTGCACTGATTAAACATTAGTGGCTGTATAAATGGTAATACTAACTAAGTCAATTTAATAGAACCTAATCTGCTGAAGCCTATGATGTCAGAATTGTTACATGCATACCAAAATTAATTTGGCATGTTTTTACTTCAAATATCTCCAAAGCTAGCCATTTAAAATAAAAACAACATCAAACCGAAATAAGATAAATGATGACAATCAGCCAAACACATTTAACCATTTAAAATTTTAAAAATTACAATCTCAAAACCATCAAACTATGCAAATTTTAAGTTGCATAGTCCGATGGTTTTCAGTTTTTGTCATTTTCTGAGATAACTATATTAGGTTCATGGCTATAAATATAATCTGCCATACCTTAATTTGAAGTAACTTTGATTTTAACTGACTAATTCTTTTATAGATATTTGAAGTGCAAATATGCCAAAGTAATTTGACAAGCATGTCAAACCTCTGATACCATAGGCTTCAGCAGTAACAGATTCTTGTAAATTGACTCAACATTCCCTTCTATGTGGCTAATTATATGATTTAGCTTTTAAAAATTCATAAGTGTCTATTGACACATAACTGATTGTATGCTTTTACATTATATGTAAAGGCGGTGGTTGAATAAAAACAAACAATTCTCACCGTGAATATGGCCTATGCTGCCGACACGGCGTAAAGAAACCACCAATCAATCAATCAATCTATGTGGCAACAAATGCATAATATAATAAGTGCATCAGTAGCTAAATTAGCTATGTAGGATCAAGTCTAGATAATAGTTTTTGTTTGGAAAAGTTTGGTGATTGCTTCCTCGTGAGCTCTGTTAACTTGTAGGGAGGGGGTGGCGGAGCGACGTGCTCCGCGTTGCCGAGTCGAGTGTAGCGTGTGCGGATGTCTTGTGTTCTGCTGCGGTGGGGGCGCCTGTTGGGCGCGGCTGTGGCTACTGGCGGTGAGTGTGGGTGTAGCTGACGGGTAGACGGTTGTGTGGTGTTGGGTGTGGTTGTGGTGTGGTTTGTGGGGTTGTGGGGGTTGGGTGGTGGGTTACAGCGTGATGTCTCACGAGGTATGTGCGCTCACCTCCATGCTTCAGTTGTGCGCGATGCGTCGGGGAGAGGCCGGCCCTTTATAAATAAAACCCCATTCAAGGTCTACCCGCTGGGGCCTGTTCTGCCTCCCCTCCACCTCCACCTCCACCTCCACCTCCACCTCTACCCCCTCAACAACCCCCCCCCCTCCCCTCCATCTCCCCTCTCCACCCCCTCCCCTCTATCTCCCCTCTCCACCTTCCCTCTCCCCCCCCCACCTCCCTCTCCACACACACATACGTCTCCCGGCACCCACACTCCACACGTCACTCATACTATGGTGATATCCTCCCGACTCCCAACCTTACAACTTGTCTCCCTCTCCCACAAATAAAAAATGTAGGGGACAAACCATGCTTCCTAGGCCCCCCCCCCCCCACACACAAGGCACCCTCACCGCCACCCCCCCTCCCCCCACACACACGCATACACAAACAGCTATACCCCCAGCACACACAAATGTCATCCATGATCTGATGTCTCCCAACCACACCCACCCACACACAACCACCACCACACACAACCACCATTCCACACACAACCTCCCCCCACACACACATACAACCACCCCACACACACACACCCACCACGGCCCCTACATACACAGCTATCCCCACTCCACCACCACATATACAAATGTCGCCCAAATTATGATGCTCCACAATTGATGATTTTTTAATTGACATTGCATAAATAGGCACACCATCCATGCTAGAAGTGGACACATCAGCCATATTTACACAAAGATGCTTAACAACAACACAAAAAAACGTCGCTTCCCCTTTAAAAAACAACAACACTGTAGGCGTAATTTTTCCATGAAACTGTGAATCGTTAGTAAACTGAGCCCACCGTGAGGTGGGCATTGTAGTACAACTAACGTTAGCCGCGTTTAGTCCGGTTTATGGCGTCTGGAGCTGGGAATTATGCGATTGTGTTACTTCACTGAGGTTGACACACAGTCGGCGAATCGAGGTCTGGAGGCATTCAGTTCAAACACTAAAAGGGGCTCGATGAGCTGAGAAGAGGGAAATAACCAAGCACAATTTGACAGTTCAGTTTCCCAGGTATTTGTTGTAATATAAATCCGATCAACAGTAGTTGGCCACTCGCAAGTGGCGCCATGTGAGAAATAGAGGAACTAGTCCCCTATATAATGCATATAAATAACAGTGGCAATAGTATTATCGTGGGTGTGATGAAAATGGGAAACTTGCGCCTAAAGCGGGAATCGAACCCACATCCCTTGCATTCTGGGTCAGTGTGATCCCTGATGTCACCGCCCTATCCACGCCTACCTGTCTATGTAGCTCCTTGCCTGAGAGGTGGGTGCAGACAAATGCAGTATTTAGAATGGCTGGAATATAACTGGGAGAGGGACGTAGCTCAGGCGGGAGAGTGTCCCCCTGTGAAGGTGTGGGTCATCTGACCGATCCTGCTCAGTGGACCCATTTGCAGTTTGGGCTATCTTTCATTCCAACCAGTGGTCCACAATTGGTTCATCAAAGGCTACGGTATGTGATTTCTTGTCTGTGGGAAAGTGCATATAAAACTAAAAGACCCCTTGCTGCTTATCAGAAAGAGTAGCCTATGTGGTGGCAGCAGGTTTACTTCAAAGAAATATGTCCGAATGATCATATGTTCGATGTCCAATATCCAATGATAAAAAGCAATGTGCTCTAGGGGCGTCGTTAAATAAAGGCAGTGGCTACGCGTACGTGACCGTATTCGTAGACTCGAAGTGTAGGCGTACGTGCGCATGCGCCGTCGTTCCTCACGTAGCGTTAGCAGTGTCTACGCGTACGTGACCGTATTTGTAGCCTGCTGGTCTAGAAGTACGGCAGTGTGCATGATACACTGGGTGCGGTTATTAATAAATTAAGATATCAATCTTTTATCCAGCATTGCATTTACATCAATATAATCAGCACACCAACGGGATAGACATGGCAGGGCGTGGTGGGTGGGCCCTAGCCCATGTCTACCCGAGGCTTATACCTTGGGAAAACAACAGTTATCCATCATCTATACCCAGGTAAGATTCGTATAACTATACTATTTTACCTCGGTATACAGCCTCAGGCTAGCCTCAGGCTAGGGAGACCTTTACATAATTCATTTTTATCCTTAATATCATTCTTTCTTATTATTATAACATTCTAACTTTTTGTTCTCACCTATTCTTGTTAGTTGGCGAGAAGACGCTTTGCAACGCCGGTAGGCTTTTCTAGTCGTTTATTATAATGTTTTGCAAACGACTTAGCCGTCTTCCAGCCTGCATGCGCTAGTATTCTTTTCACAGAAATACCAAGCACCCGTGCCTTGGAGACCATGGCTCCTCTAGTTGAGTGGGAAGAGTATTTACTCGTATCCACTCCAGCCAATTTCAACACCGTAATTGTCCATCTGGCAAGGGTGTCTCGTGAAATCGCCTTATGTGGCTTTATAAAGCTCACTAATAGTTGTTGTGATGCACGTAAATCCTTTGTTTTAGATATATAAGCCCGTATGGCTGACACAACACATAATTTCCGATCACTCGGAAAACAGTCTAAGTGAACCGTAGACAAAGGGTCACCTAACGTGTTCGATTTAAGCAATTGTGCTAAATCAAACGTAGCTTGTTTCTTTTCTATTTCTAATCCAGTTAAAGACAAAGCAACAATGGTCTGTCCTCTGTGTCCGGTTACTAATAATAACAGGACCGCGACCTTAAAACCTAATTGTTTTAAATCTAACCACGAGTTGTGAGGCCAAGCCTGAAACAACTTAAATACTACGGACACATCCCAAAACCGACTATACTTTGGTTTTGGAGGATTCCTTTGATAAATTGAACGAAGTAGATATCCAAGAACATAATGTTTTCCAACTGTTTCGCCATCAATTCTCGGTAATATGATTGATAACGCACATCTTGCCGCATTAATCGACCCAAAGGATAGTCCCTCATCCTCTAGAGAACGAAGAAAACGAGCTACTTGTGAAATTGTTGGATTTGTTGGCTTAACTTTCATTAACAAACAAGGTACACCCCATTTCTTTAAATAGGATGTGTACATTTTAACAGTTCCTGGCCTCCAGGCATCAGCTACTATCCTATTCTCAGTAATTTTGTCCAATCCAAATTGCCGCAGCTGGTTCCTTAGAAAAGGAATGCCAATAGAGGCGTCGTTGACACGTCGCCGTGAACTACTAGCAGTCCGTGGCGTGTCAGATTCCCGAGTTTTCTTGGGAATCGTATACGTTCTTTTGCCAGTTGTGAAACTGCTGGCAGCCAAGGTTGCGTGTCCCAATCGGGCACCACCAGTATAGCATGTGTCCTTTCCAAACCGATTTTCCTGACCACTCGGCTGATAATGCTAAACGGTGGGAAAATATAAAAATAATTATTTTCCCAGATAATAGCAAATGCATCTACTTTCCAAGCCTCCGGTTCAGGATGCCAAGAAACATAACAAGGTAATTTGTTATTATTTTGTGATGCAAACAAGTCAACTTTAGGTGTACCCCATTTTTCACAAATGAAGTTAAACAAAGGTGTAGAGAGAGACCATTCTAAATGGTCATGGAAATGTCTACTTTTATGGTCTGCAAGTGTATTTTGTGACCCTGGAATATGCGCTACAGTCAGCCAGACTTGTTGAGCCTGTGCCCAGTTCCAAATCAGTTTAGACAACTGATTGCAAGGCTTTGATTTGGTTCCACCCATGTTACGAATATATTGCCATGGCTAGTGTATTTCAGTTAGCATTTAACTAGTGATTTATGTATCTTTACTAAAAACTACATAAAACCCAGGATAAAATAGCACGCATTTCTAGTGCATTAATATAGTCTGATTTTTCATCATCAAGCATCTACCTCCTGTTGTGACCCCATCTCGATGAGCTCCCCAACCTTCTAACGAAGCATCAGTAGTAATTACTGTATTAGGTTCCGCCATGCGGATTGGATTTGGTGAACTTGCTATATGTTGCATCCACCATCCAATATCCTGTAACCCTTCTTGCGAAATAAACTTCTTTCGCTCAAAATTGCCTTTAGTTCGTGTTAACGCTAAATTTTTATCTATTTCTAGCGACTTAATATGGGCCTTCCCGTATAGAATAGCGGGTGCATACGATATCATTATCCCAATAAGGACTGCGACCTGTCTAATTTTAGGTTTTGTTAACTTAATAAGCTGGGTCGCTGTATTCATAAACTTAATTAGTTTTTGTTCTGTTATCGACACTGTAAGAGACTGTGTATCCAGAATAAACCCTAAACATTTGAGTTGTTTTGTTGGTTTAAACACTGACTTTTGTTGATGTACATAAAACCCCAATTTAGTAAGTAATGCACATAAATCCAAAACTGCATTCACACAACCAATTTGTGTTGATGCTATAATAAAAGAATCATCTATGTATGGAAACATTATGTGACCCTTCCTCGCCATTACCGAGAAAACAGGTTTAAGCAATTTAGTAAATAAACGTGGCGCACAAGCTAAGCCATTCGGCATGAAGGTAAACTCATAGAGTTGGTTATCCCAAATAAATCGAAGAAATTTTCGGTATTGTTCCATTATGGGAAGCGTATAATATGCATCCTGTAAATCAACACTAGCATCACGATCTGGCGTTATCAGATCGCGTGCTGTATCTATTTTTCTTCTTTTTTTGTTGCGAAGAACATTTTAAAATGTCGATATTCAACCATTTTTATTAAGGATTGTTAAATCCAGGATCATTCGAACCTCGCCATTAGGCTTTGGTCTCGAGAAGATGTTTGAAATAAACTCTCCTGAACAGTATGTCACTTTTTGTATAAATCCTTTCTCAAAGAATTTTTGTACCTGTTTAGTTAATGCCTCTCGTTCAACCGGTTCAATGTTATAAGGAAAAGGTATCCTGCCCTGTACCGGAATTTGTGTGAAGGGAATGTGAACACCCCTAACTATTTGTAAAATTTCTTGGTCACTAGTAATTTTGTGCCACTCAGAAATATGATTATTAATATTACCAGCCACAAAGTTGCTTACAGTTTGTGTGGTTTTAGAGGCTGGAAGGACTTGTAACTCTTGTGTTTCAACCTCTACTTGGACCCGCCCCTGGGGAAGGGTCTCGGCGAGTTGACACCTCGGCCCAGTGGCCGTGAGGTGTTGTCGGTCCAGCCTGAGCGAGCGCCCCGGCCCCGAAAAGCTTGACCAAAGTTTGAGCCCGGTCTGGTTCCCCTGGTGAACCGCCGTGGACGTAAATCCCCTCGTGACCTTTTGAAACGAGGAGTTTCCTGTTTCTTCTTACCATCCATGTTTTTGCCACTCTTGGCTGCAGTTTCTACCTCTTTATAGAGGTATTGTAGTTGACCGCCAAACATTTTCGTGTTATCTAAAGGTTTCCCTTTAAATTAATCGGCTCTGGAGCAAGAAAGAGCGTAAACTCTTTCCCATCATTATCAGTAACCTTCTTTGAGCGAGCCACTTCTTTGCCAGCATCTGTGCAAACCGACTTGAAAACATTTTCATATCTTCGATACGACAGGTAATTACCAGCCGTCGCCAACAATGCAATACCTTTGTCCATCGTCTTAGCCAAAGACGAGAACTTATTTTCTCGTTGCATTCTGTTTGCTACAGGAGCAATGGCTGTTAGGGTACCAAGCACCGCCTTATGCACTGTGTGCAACACACCCTCAAATCTCTTACGGTCCTCCGTCATATTGACATCTCGATCCATCTCCTTAATGATGGAGTTGGGAAAACCTTTAATGCCTGTTAACTCATCTGATAACCTAGAAATAATCTCCGCCGGTTTAAACGTGCGGAAATGGCCATTGATGTTCTCACGCATAAGCGTAGTGGTTTTCACACGCTTAGCCCTTGGCTTCTCCACTTTCTTAGCCACTTTGCCCCCAATGGCAGCATAGACACCTTCATGTCGCGTGTCTGAGTCTGATTCCGTGGAAGTGGAATCCGTGGACGAGTCGGAAGAAGAATCTTTCCTCTTCTTCTTCTTCTTCTTGGACTTGGTCTTGCGCTTTTTGCGAAGCCCCGTCCTCCCCCTTTCCTTGGTGAAATCATCACCCAAAGAAACGACATGTTTCTTCTTCCTCCGTTTAGGAGAAGGAGGAGGAGCCCTAAGCTCCATCTCTGAGTCTGTCTCCGAGAAATCCTCCAAAGAAGACTCCTCTTGAACACTCGGCATTCTCCGTTTACGAGACACCGGTGGTTTGAGAGCCATTATATGACTCTCCATCGCCGCAAACCGCGTCTCCCAATTTTGAGCCGCGGCGCCGTCAGGCACTATGTCCTCCTCGGAGAGAATATGCGCCCCGGGCTGTGTCGAAGGCGCTGCCGACAACACGGGTGAGGAGTCGTACTCCTCGTCCCCTCCACTCGGAACACGCCCCTCGGCTGCTGCTGCACCGCGCTTACTCCGCTTCGTGGCCATCGGGAGCTGAAACAAAGATTTTTGGTCAGTCCCGGTATATATATATATGTCACAAAATGGTTGTTTCAAACTCATTTGGACATCTATTGGTGTTAGAGAACGTGTTTATACCGTTATAACACAGGCGTAATAAGCTAAATTTGTGCGTGGGTTGTGGGTCAAGCCCAAACCTTACGCGGGGTCGGGACCAGTGTATCGGCCCGCCCATCCCTCTGTTCCGCACACTTCTCCCACCTGTGACTACAACGTCAACAAGTTGGAGAAAATGCTACGAAACTCGGAGAAACGCCTGAAAAAGTGTTGTGGGGAGTCTATAAAAGAAACCCAGGAGCATCTCCAACATTACTCTCTATTAGAGTACGAGAGAATTTCCACAGGAGACGAGGCAGAGCCCACTCTCCTACCCATATCACACGGAGAACTCGGGTGTGGACAGAACGCTAATGACCGGTGTCAATCCTTGAGAAGGGGAATTCTATCTTGGTTATTTAACCAAATAACTCGCCAAAAGGACCAAAAGAAAAGTTCTAAACTTTCCATAATGATGCTCTAAATGCATTCATGATTAAAGCTACCACAGTTTTTTATGATACTTACTGCGTATTAGCTTGTATGTAGACTAAATTTGCCGGAGCAACCCAACGACACGTACTCCAGTCGTGAGTTGTATATGCTAATTGCTGGTACCTCACATGCTTCCTTCTCCCTAGCCCACACACTCACGTACACATACATGTACGCACACTCACCCGTACTGGGTGGGTTAATTTTGAGCGAAGTGTTCTTTTTAGAATAGTTCAATAGACTACATCACCATTCCAGCGGCGCGGTGCATTGTGGGATGTGTGGAAGAAAAACAAACCCGCGAGAAGCACATGGCACATGCTAATACACTGTGTGCAGTTATGAAATGTGCTAGTTTCAGCTCATCTCAGCTCTTCTTTGATACATAGAATACCAACTAAAAATATATATATAATAAATTAAGATATTAATCTTTTATCCAGCATTGCATTTACATCAATATAATCAGCACATCTTATGCCATGTGCATTTAGATTTAGATAAATCTGGGCACTCAGAATAGTGTTAGAGCCATAGCCAGAGTCAGTTTTACTTATTTTATTTGTGTTTTTATTTATATCCTATGGTTAATGACATATGTAGAACTAGACAATTAGTAGGGTTAATCATATATTGGTGATATATTTCCCTGAAACAAGTGTATGTTGACACATTTGGCATTTTAATATTTAGAATAAGAATTAATAATAGTGATATGGATATCAGCCTTAAAGTGACTGATTGTTTTGTGTGGAATTGTATGTTTCTAAGCTCAAAATGTTTGACTATGGCTAGTTTTGTCTTAGTTATATTCATCAGATCATTATATTGCATTTGTGCATACAAGTTTATGGCAAATTGTTATGTATTTCTATTAATTTTGAATAAAATGGAAGCTTTGCCCTATGCGTATTGGCAAACTGAATAGCCGTACACATTTGCTTTGCTGCCAACGCCATTTTCAGCGCATGCGCATTCGGAACGGTGATCTCGTCTATCTTGGGATTGGTATAATTGATCTATAAAGTGTGTGCGTGCGTGCGTCCGTGCGTGCGTGTGTGTGTGTGTGTGTGGAACGGGTAGGCGCTTAGTGCAGTTTCAGCATTCTGCGCATACCGAGGGGCGGGCGCAAGATCCAGGGTGTGGTAGGATGCGGTGGGAGGGTAGGGTGTGTGAGGCTAGGGTGTGTGAGGGTATGGTAGGGCATGGTATGGGAGGTGCGGGGAAGTGAGGTGAGGTGAGGTGAGGTGAGGTGAGGTGGAGGTGAGGTGAGGTGAGGGGAGGGGAGGGAGGGGAGGGGGAGGGAGGGGAGGGGAGGGAGGGAGGGGGAGGGTAGGGGAGGGGAGGGGAAGGGGGGAGGGGAGGGGGGGGGGAGGGGAGGGGGAGGGGAGGGGAGGGGGGGGGGAGGGGGAGGAGGATGGGGGGAGGGGGGGGAGGGGGGAGGGGAGCGGAGGGGAGGGGGAGGGTATGGTTGGGTATGGTAGGGTATGGTATGGTAGGGGAGGGGAGGGTAGCGGAGGGGAGGGGAGGAGGGAGGGGGAGGGGAGGGGAAGAAGGGGAGGGGAGGAGGGGAGGGAAGGGGCGGGGAAGAAGGGGAGGGGTATTATATGACCAGCAGAGGGCTAAAAGTCAAGCCTACTGCGGTTTTAACACTACTAGGCGACACTTGCCTGGTGGAGGCGGAACTTGGAGGCGAGAACCAGCCTGGCAGTCTCATTCTGTTGTAAGCCAGGTGGATTAAACCAGAGCCGCCGCGTGAGTGGTGACACGTGGGGGCCAGGGGCAAGAAGAGGCCAGATTTATAAATGCGCCTACATCTGTGTCGAGCACACCCAGCGGCTAAACCACGGAGATAGTTAATTAACGGGCCGAGCGGAGGGCATGTGGCACATACAGTGGCTGTACCGTGTTAGTGTTAGTGACTTCAGAGGACAATTCTGCATACATACCATTGCTGGTCTGACATTACAATGTATCGTGTCAGTGGTGTTGTATACAATAGTACAGTTATACCTGTCTTCAGATGACAATTCTGCACACAAGACCATTGCTGGTCTGACATTACAATGTATCGTGTCAGTGGTGTTTTATAATAGTACAGTTATACCTGTCTTCATGACAATTCTGCACACAAGACCATTGCTGGTCTGACATTACAATGTATCGTGTCAGTGGTGTTGTATACAATAGTACAGTTATACCTGTCTTCAGATGACAATTCTGCACACAAGACCATTGCTGGTCTGACATTACAATGTATCGTGTCAGTGGTGTTGTATACAATAGTACAGTTATACCTGTCTTCAGATGACAATTCTGCACACAAGACCATTGCTGGTCTGACATTACAATGTATCGTGTCAGTGGTGTTGTATACAATAGTACAGTTATACCTGTCTTCAGATGACAATTCTGCACACAAGACCATTGCTGGTCTGACATTACAATGTATCGTGTCAGTGGTGTTGTATACAATAGTACAGTTATACCTGTCTTCAGAGGACAACTCTGCATACAGACCATTGATGTTCTGACATAGCAGAGGTGATTGCAGCAGGAGTCAAATAAGACAACTAGTTTGTATATGGAACAATGTTCACTCATGGCAGGGGTTTGTCGACTATAACTAATAAGGGGTTGCTAAAGATAGGTACTATTGTATATAGAACATGTGACATCACAATAGTGCGGTCGATATACCCGGTGAATACACTCTTTCTATTTATACACACTCGTAATGCGCGCGCATAGTTGGAGTTAACATTGTTTGATTGATACAGAGGAAATGTGAACCAGTGACGATTGGTTTAAATATGTAGCAGATAATATGGATTGAATGCACGTCTAGTAACTCTTGATTTATACTCACATAATATATTGCATAGCATATAAATATGCTTAGACAGTAGATATATAATGTGCTACATAAATCATTCTGTGAATATAGACAACTACAGCACTCATATATTTTATTATATTAGTACAACTATTTTAACTTATGGGGCTGTCACACTACAACGTTTCTGCCGGCGTGCCGGCAACGCGCAAAATATTTGCAACCAGTCAACGGGTTTCGACGTGTTGTAAACGCGTCCGCAATGCCCCCTCCAACCCGTCGCGGCGCGTCGAAAGTTTTGTGCAAGCACAAAACGATCGGCGTGCCCCGACGCGCGCCAACGTGTGTCATCCACACGTTGCTATCAGTCAACGTGTACCAACGCGTCCCGGCGTTTCGCCCAAAAAGGCGACACGTCGGCACGCGTCGAGGCGTGTTGGTGAGAAACGTCGTAGTGTGACAGCCCCATTAGAATGGTTCCTGCTGGTGGGGCGCTCTGTTAAATTGACATTTTTTCTTTCTTTATTTATTTTCTTTATTTATATTTTGTATACACCTGTATCTTATTCAACCCTTTATTTCACTTCATTTATGCTATTTCGATTGTCACCAGCTGGATGGTTCTCTGAATACCCGCATTGCGGGTATTACGAGTTTCGCTGGTCTCTTTCAGTAAGGACTGAAGCCGAGACCCAGCATGCCGGTGTCGCAGTTTCATTTCCCAGCAGTTGAAGTTCCTACAATTGCTTCTGCGCATGCGTCAAAGCATTGTCTGCGCATGTGTCAACATTATCCCGATTTAAACCATCGCCGATCACAGCAAATCGCTGTCACTATATTGTCAGTGTGACTCTTTTCGGTAAACATGTTTTCTATATGTGTACCAAGCGATTTGTTTTTAGGTGGTGTGGTTTTAGAGATATTTCACTTTTTCTGCATGAAGATTGCTCACGAACATTGACAATGCGTTGAGTTTGGCGGTACGCGCAGTGCAAAACATTATTCAAAATTAATAGAAATCCAGAACCCTAACCATTTCAATTTAATATAATTGTGTTGGGAAACATGTTTTCTATATGTGTACCAAGCGATTTGTTTCTAGCTGGTTTGCTTTTAGAGATATTTCACTTTTTATGTGTGAAGATTGCTCACGACCATTGACAATGCGCAAACAATGCCGTTAGATGTTGATGCATGCACAGAAGCAATTGTGGGAACTTCAACTGCTGGGAAATGAAACTGCGACACCGGTCGTAGCTACTGATCACACAGCGGTAGTTGGGTGAGGTTGTGAATACACAATCAGCTCGATACAGGAAGTGGTATTTTATTTCATATTAATTGTTTGCATGGCTAATTTCACTGCAACTTACAGCAGCAAAAATGCATGCCAATACCTCGACCAAGTATGATCATCAGGAACCATGTGGTTATACCTATAGGTGAAAAGTGAGTTTAGGGTATAACATAGTGATTTGTTTGTTGGTTTTTGTTTGTATGTTGGGCTTTGTATACTGGTAACATCTAAAGTAATATCAGGATATGTACCAATTTGTGACAGTGCACCCTCATAGTGACTTTTTGTGCTATCCCACTGGGAGACCCAGCCGCTGGCACTATGACCCAATTTCCCACTCCGTCACATTTTCCTGATCCTAAGCTAACCTGTCTTTTGCCCTATCCTATTAAAGTTGCATAGTCCGATGAAATGTGAAATTTTCAAAACCAAAACAATTATCTAAATTTGATTTTTATATATCTAACTTAGATACTGATGCACTTTTTGAACATTTGATTCTGCATAGAAGGGAATACTGAGTCAATTCAATAGAACATGTTACTGTAGACGTCTATGGTGTCAGAGTTTTGGCAATCTTGCCAAAACTAATTTTCCATGTTTGCACTTCAAATATCTCAAAAGTTTACCATTTAAAATAAAAGTAACTTTAAACTAATGTAAAGTGGATAAGAGTGAGCGATATAATCTAGTTATCTCAAAAAAAATTACAGAAACTCAAAACCATCGGACTATGCAACTTTAATGCAACAAGTATCAATTTTGTAAGTCATTGGTTTGACTAGGCTGGAATTCGAAGTGGTGAACTAAGGATAGGACTGGGAGGGGGACCACCCCCAACTTTCTGTGCGTAAGCTGTAGCTGGAACCTGGCATGCTGGTCTGAAACCAGCAGAATTGGAAAACCCCGTGGTAATATATAATCCTCCAGATATTCTCAGTCCAGTTGAATATATATAAATAGATATTTACATACATGTATCTATATTTATTTAAAGCTGTATAGTCCGATAAAAACATCAAATTTTCAAAACAAAAACCATTATCTAGATTTTATTCTACACACCTAACTTAGATACTGGTGCACTTATTAAGCATTTGTCGCCACATAGAAGGAAATACTGAGGCAATTAAATACAATAAAATATGCTACTGCAGAAGCCAATGCTGTCAGCGTTTTGGCATGCTCGCCACAATTAATCAGGGGTGAAAGTGGTCTCCAGCAAAAAACGCGGAATTATTCTGCCGACTGCGAATTTCCACGAAAAGGCGGATGTTCTCCCATAGACTTAGCAATGTCAGGGAATCGCGGAAAAAGCCAGAAGTCAGGTTTCAACTCTTGTTTTGACTATCTTAATCTATTATGGCCCATGCATAGCTCGTTCTTAGTTGGGTTTTATGTTATAGCTACATCTAAGGTCATATAACGGGATTCGAAATACACAACTTCATGGTGTCATACATCCTGATTCCTTGGAATTTTGTTTAACGTTAATAGCTCAAAAATAATAATAATAATTTTTTTAAATAAAGAATTTAAAATTTTAATATGAAAAACGCGGAAATCCGCGAAACCCCGGAGATGTTTCATCGCTGATTAATTTGTCATGTTTGTACTATAAATATATCAAAAGTTAGCTATTTAAAATAAAAGTTACTTAAAGCTAAAGTAAGGTAGATTATAACAATTAACCTAATATATTTATCTTGGTAAAATGACAGAAACTCAAAAGCATCGGACGATGCATCTTGAAGTAGAGAAGGGGCGGCGAGATGACTAGGTATGCCAACCATGTGGATGTTTTCATTCAATAAGCCTGCATGCCCGTGTACCTACAGGTGCTGGCGGTGGAATACAATAGCCATGTAGTTTAGCTTTTGGCCACCACAGGGAATTAAAAGCGAATGGCCGGCCCCCTGTGTATTGGGCGAAGCTTTAAGAAGTGCTACCCTAGAAACCAACAACAGGCACAGGCCTTTCTGTTCAGGTGTGTACAATTACACTCCGGTAAATCCGTAAATCGGACAAAATCTGGTGCTGGACGGCTTTTGTTTGTTAGTTAGTTTGTTTGTTAGTTAGTTTGTTAGTTTGTTTGTTAGTTAGTTAGTTTGTTGGCTTATTTGCTGGGGTTCTACGTTCTACCAACATATTCGGCCATATCAGGAAGGGTACTAACTTATGACAGTGCCCACTCATGGCAAGACTAAGCTGCTAGCACCGTGACGTGATATCCCACTCAGTCACATTATCCTGCTACTGAACAAACAATGTATTAATGCAGAGCACCAGGCAAGATACCGAGAAGTAGCAATTTTGTAAGTCGTTGGTGTGACTCGGTCGGGTTTCAACCTCCCACACTGGAAGCCAGTCAGTGCTCTCACCGATGGTGCCGGTGTGGCAGTAAATCGCAAACCCCTGGAAATTGCACACCCCGGGGTTTGCGATTTACTAGGAAATCACAAACCCCCCCTGGAAATCGCAAACCCCCCTGTGTTTTGGGACCGATTCGGGCCAAATCTATTCAATGCGACCATATTTAACAGAATTATATACTCAAATCGTGAAATTTCATTAAATTAACCCTAAATTCGAACCCTCCTTAAGGCTACTGCCACATTGGCGGCGATATTAATAGTTATATTTTCGAATCGACGAACGTAAAGTAAACACATCGCCGCCGCCGCATCGACCTCCCTTGCCATACTGGCGGCGGCGGCGATTTGTTTACTTTACGTTCGTCGATTCGAAAAAATAACTAGTAATATCGCCGCCAATGCGGCGGTAGCCTTAATAACGCTTCGAATTTAGGGTTAAATTGGTAACCAAATAAGTGAAATTTGACCAATTTAACCCTAAATTCGACGAACGTAAAGTAAACAAATCGCCGCCCCTGTCGTGGCTTCTGCGCATGCGCAGAGGTTGTAAACAAGCTCAGCTCGGCTGCAGAACGAATACACACTGCCAGTGTCTATTAAAGATTAATAGAAATCCAGAACCCAAACCATATAAATTTAATATAATCTATTCATTGTATATGTTTTCTATATGTGTTTCAAGCGGTTTGTGTCTAGGTGGTGTAAGTTTCATAGATATTTCACTTTTTCTGTATGAAGATTGCACTGACACTCAGAATATCCCAACTTTCACTATTAATTGTATTATCTCTGGTTTTAATACTTTCAGCATAAATTGCTCTTAGGTTACATTAAATACTTCAGATCTTCCTCTTCAATCGCGCATTAAGATATTTTTAATCGATCCACTGAAAGTGTTTTAATTTATTTTACAAAAATAAATGCTTAGTCAACTGTCTTCACGGCAGGGGCTGCGATCGGGCAGGGGTTTTATACCATGACAGGGGGTTTGCGATCTCCAGGGGGGATATGCGATTTCCTAGGAAATCGCAAACCCCCCATGCCCATATATGGCATGGGGGTTTGCGATTTCCTAGGAAATCACAAGTGGGGGTTTGCGATTTACAGGGTTTGCGATTTCCTGCTACACCTGATCCCAGCTTCAGTCCTTCCTCGGGGGACCAGCTGACCCTATCCCAGAAAAGGGCGTATTGGCCAAGTTAAAACCAGGAGAGCTGGAAAGTATATTACCTCTCAACTCCACAGCTTCCGTATATCCGCTGAACCAGTGGTCCACAACTGGTTCATCAAAGCCTGTGGTATGTGCTGTCCTGTCTGTGGGAAAGTGCATATAAAAGACCCCTTGCTGATTATCAGAAAGAGCAGCCTATGTGCCGGCAGTGGGTTTCTTCCAAAGAAATATGACACAATGACCATATGTATGACGTCCAATAGGAGATGATAAAATATCACCATATATATGACGTCCAATAGCCGATGATAAAATATCAATGTGCTCTAGAAGCGACATTAAATAAAACTAATTTGTTTCCGTATATCCGCTGTGAATAGCCATGATGCATTTTTACATTTCCTAGTAGAGAGAGATGGGATCACCAAATGAGTTGAGCGTCTGTCTCCCGTTTTGGTAGATCATGGGATTCGAACCCATGGTTTCGAACCCTCGTCGAGTCAAACCAATGACTTAAAAATTGATACTTATCACTTCCTACTCCTAGCGAAGAGCTTGGCATTATAAGGATAGGGCAAGGACTGGGTGGCTCAGTGTCAGGATAATGTGACCGAGTGGGATATCAGGGCATGGTGCTGGTGGCCTGGTCTCCCAGTGAGGCACTATATAAAATTGACATGAGTGTGCACTGTCACAAGTCGGACCCATCCTGATATGCCCTTAGATGTTGCCAGGACGTTAAACTCCAACAACAAACCAACCAACATTTCCTTGTTTCTTGTGATCACCCATGACCTAATTATTCCCTGGCGCCGATTTGAAATGTAGTAATAAACAACTGGCAGGAAGTGAAAATTTCAATAATTGTAAATTCTTATATAATAAATATCCCCCTGTTGCACAGTCAATGTAGTGGCAGTTACTTGCTAAATTGTCACCTTTTTCATTCATATTCATGAGGCAATCCATTATTACCAGATATGGGGTTTGATTGAATAGACTTGACTTGAATAGAGTAATGCGTAGTAGAATAGAGTAATGCATAGTAGAGGTAGAAACTCATCTCACTAGAAAGGTAAACCCCATATTCGCACAGTCTATTAGATTTAGTAGATGAATTTAACTGTCAAAGCGCAGCCATTTTGATCAGTTGAAACTTAATATAGTTTAGCATAAATGCAAATTTGCAATAGAGAATGTGTTATCAGCACTATTTAGACATTTAATAAAAGCGTGATAGAACACGGAAGTATAGCACACATGAAAGCCTAATAGTCATATATTGCAATAGTTGATGTAATAGAAAGCGGGCTACCAAGACTATTTAAACATTTAATGAAGTGTAATATAGCATAGGAGCATAGCACACCTAAATGATTATTTGTTTATATACAACAAAAGTCCTAGAGCGTATTATCAACAATATTTAAATATTTAATCAAGTGTAATATAGCATGGGAGTATAGCACCAGAAAGTTATCGGTATATAAATACACATATAACACTGTGCATTTTGTTGTTGTTGTAAATCCAACTGTGGTTTTGAGCAAAACTATATATGCAATAAATAAATTGCACAAAGGCTTCAGCATGTACTCACTACTGACTTTATGGCATATCTTTGAAAGGAAAATTACTGTATACATTCTCTGCGTAGGTTTGTAATTATAAATCCATAATCTGTGCCATAGCAGCGACCAAGCCACTTTTTGTGGCCCACTTCTGTCTGTTTGTTGGCAGCATTTGTGATAGGGTCAGGGAGATAGCACCAAAAATAGTGTAGTCTTGTATTTGGTTTCCATTTACCGGAATTATATTCGCAGTAGCTCATAGGCTATAGCTGAACTTTGACAAGTCTGGCTGCTGTTGATTCTTTGATCCTGCGAGTTGACCATAACATATGTTTTTTAAATAGATGCATCTCACACGGACATTACCTTATTTTTACTGTTTACCGCCAGCTTTAGCTATGTTTTGTAAGTTAAATTTTGCTAAGTTAAATTCACGACTTCAAAAATTGCATCTGAAAAATCATTTCTTCGCTTTCATTTAACACAAATCTGACAAATTAGGATTGTCATGTAAATTTCAATGTAAACATATAAATATGAATAAGATATTTTTTCATCAAACTAAAAGTGACAAGATAAACACCACTAACTTGTCACTGTGAATATGGGCCTTTGCTGTCAACGTTGCGTTAAACCACCAGCAATCCATCACTCAAAGCTTTGCGATAATTACAATGTCACAACTGGGTACTGGCGTTTAGGTTGTCAACTGTGTTAGTTTATGAATTCAACTGACAACTTCGGTAGTTGCATCACAATTACATGGTCTAGGAATATTTTATGCCCGTCCTTTCTGTGTGTGTGGGGGGGGGGGGGAATAAAATGGTAGCAGAAATTAAAATTACAATTCAAACCCAATTAATTTGTTACGCCTAGATTGATGAATAAATGTTGAGATTCACTGATTAAAAGGCACCAACTGTTCTTCCCCAGATAACAGGCACAGTTCGCGATTGCGTTTTTTGTGTGCGTTTCTTTTAAATTTAATACAAAAAAAAGTACACACCAGACAGCAAAACTATTGTACTTAACTGCTGTCGGTTATTAATATTCCTACCACTCTTTGTCATATTAGATCATATCCAAGTGGGTTTTTTTCTTTTTGCTTTGTTAAAGCTTTATTTATCGATCTTTATTTATCCATCCGTCATTAACTATGTTTATTTTGTACTTCTTGTTATAATTGTATGCGGTTTAGAATTAGTTATCCATAATATCAAATAGTGTCACGACGATATTACGCTGCACAAGAAGACTATGTGGGTAGAGGAAGTCATAATATAATGGTTTTTGTCCACAGATCGGGAATTTCCATCAGGCGGCGTACATATTTCCAATTCTGGAACATGATTTTGTAGTTTCACTGTATGACCATGGAACATATTTATATGTGTATTCTTTACGTGGTTATTTGTTATCTTTTTGTGTGTAAATGGGTTTATTCTGCTGACTAAGTTCTTTTGTCAGACCGGGCGCAGTGGCCGAATCGGTAGAGCACGGGACACGCATGTGGAAGATCGGGAGTTCGCGAGTTCGGTTCCCGGTCGAGTCAAAGCAAGGACTTAAAAATTTATACTTGTCGCTTCCTAGCCTGGTGCTCGGCATTATTAGGATAGGGCAAGGACTGGTTAGCTCGGTGTCAGGATAATGTGACTGAGTGGGATATCGGTTCATGGTGCCGGCAGCCTGATTTCCGAGTGGGGCAGCACTATAAAATCGTCATGAGTGTGTACTGTCACAAGTCAGTACCCATCCTGATATGACCTTAGATGTTGCTAGGACTTAAAACAACAACAAACAAAATCTGTTGTCGAGCTGAAGCACTGGT
This sequence comes from Branchipolynoe longqiensis, assembly GCA_030323885.1. Taxonomy (NCBI): domain Eukaryota; kingdom Metazoa; phylum Annelida; class Polychaeta; order Phyllodocida; family Polynoidae; genus Branchipolynoe; species Branchipolynoe longqiensis. The sequence continues at coordinate 156,070,544 of CM059186.1, forward strand.
CTTCCAGCCATTTTTCAATTCAGGAATGTATATTCCGATAAAAGCATCAAGTTTTCCTAACCAAAAATTACACCGAGATTTGACCCTACATAGCTAACTTTGAAGCATTGGTGCATTTATTAAGCATTTGTTACTGCATAGAACTCGAAGGGCACACTACGCTAATTTAATAGAACCAGCTAGTGCTGAAACTAATGGTGTCTAGTGTAAAAGTACAACGTCTGAACACTTTGACTTCTGAATACTGAATGCTTTATTCCCCGTCCAGGGCACTGAACCGCCAGCACGCTTTGTCTATGACGTCATCTCATTAGCATATCCTTTGTTCTTCACACGTGCCTGGATGCCTTTATGCATATATTACATCTAGCATTTCAATCTGCATGCCAAAATTAATTTATGCGTTTCCAAATCAAATATCTCCATGGTTAGAAATTCATAATCAAAATTACTCCAAACTAAAGTCAGGTAGATTGCAACGATTAATCATATATATTTATCTCAAATTATGGCAGAAACTCAAAACTAGTGAAATATGCAACTTGAATACAAAAATATTAATATTCTAAAAATACCAATTGTATTGCACTTAGAATAGGTTATTTGAGTTCCAGCTCAGTATGTAGGGACTGATACGAGTGGTAACCCATAGCTATTTTTTAGTAGTTCTGTGACGTTGGACAGGAAACAAAAAGGTGGAATTACATAGGTTAAATGACATAGTCAAAGGGCTCCAAATTCACTTATAATGTTAGTGTTATAGTCAAAGTAGATTTTGTGGTACTTTCCATTGTTTGGGGGGTGGGGGGGGGGGGATTTACCGGAACATCCAAACCTGGCTGAGATGATTAATGACAAGCCCTCTACTCTCTGCGCGACCATCCTGTAGGTTAGTTGGTTGCTGGATTTTACGTCCTGGCAACATCTAAGGTCGTATCAGAACGGGTACCAACTTGTAACAGTGCACACTCATGGTGATTTCATAGTGCTGCCCCACTTGGAGACCAGGCCACCAGCACCATCTGATATCCCACTCAGTCACATTATCCTAGTACCAACCCAACCAGTCCTTGCCCTATCCTATTAATGCTGAGCACCTGGTTAGGAAACGACAAGTATACATTTAGTCCGTTATCGGTTTGACTCGACCGGGAATCGAACTCCCGACATTCCGTACTGGAAGCCTGAGCTCTACCGATTCGGCCACTGCATACCCAGTCCCTCCTTTAGGTATTATTAGAGTGGGAGGTTCGAATGGAGAAGGTTCAAGAAAAGTGTCACTTCAAATAAACATCAGAGACCGTGCTCACGATGAGCCAATATGTGGATGTGTGAAGCCAGACTGACACACTGAGGCCGCCAGGGTAGCCAGAACACTGAGGCGCCATTGTTGTCTGAGTCATCATAGTCGTGCCAGAGGCGACAGGCGTTTAACTGTGATGAGTTGAGACGAGGCCAACTGTGGCATTGGCTCAGGAGACAACGCCTACCAACAGGATTAATGCTAGTAGTAAATATACCCAGGTCTTACCAAAACACAACAGAATGATACTTCTCTCAAATACGCACAAACAATGCTATGTTATGAATTAGAGAGTGCTTGCTACACGAAGAGATGGTAATCTCCTTCACATTATTATTGTTGTTGTTTGTGCAGGATGGAAAGTTCTGTGGTCTAGACCTACTTATGATGACCTACACCTCGAGGTACTAGTAGACAATTAAGGGGACTGGGGTGGAGAGGGGGGTATGGTGTTTTGGACGTGAGCCCATGGTTACCTGAGGTAACCGTAAGGCACTGGCTGAAGTCAGCCCTGTTGTGGCGAACCACAGAGTGGCCACATGAAGGCGGGACAAAATCCCTGTTCTCCCATTAGTAAGAATCACAACTTTATCTGATTAGAGTGGAGGAGGAATGGCGTCTACCGTGCACCACCCGCGCCAAGTGACCTCATGGACGGCATGAGCATAATCGTCCGAAGACAGTGGATTAGCTTACAATGGCGTATATACAGTTAGTAGTTAGTATGCACCGCATGCACTGTGTGTTGACTTAACACGGACTCATTATAACCAACTTTGTGGGACACACTTGTATGTTGTGGTTACAGTGACAAACCGCCAATTATAAAATGACTCCATGTCATTCCGAAGAGGTTGGTACCAGACGGGAAAGCCAGATGAGTTAGAGCGTCCGTCTCCCGTGTTGGTAGACCGTGGGATCAAACCCTGGTCGAGTCAAACCAATGACTTTAAAATTTATACTTGTCGCTTCCTAGCCAGGTACTCGGCATTATTAGGATAGGGCAAGGACTCGTTGGCTCAGTGTCAGGATAATATAACTGAGTGGGATATCAGGTCATGGTGCTGGCTGCCTAGTGCCCCAGTGGGGCAGCACTATAAAGTCACCATGAGTGTGCACTGTCACAAGTCGGCACCCGTCCTGATATGACCTTAGATGTTGTTAGGACGTAAACCAACAACACCAAACAAACCGAAGAGGTTGGTTGGTTGGTTCTTGCAGTTTTATGTCCTGGCAACATCTAAGGTAATATCAGGACAGGTACCGACTTGTAACAGTGCGCAATCATGGCGACTTTATAGTGATTCCCCCTTGGGAGACCAGGCCGCCAGCACCATGCCCTGATATCCCCTTCAGTCACATTATCCTGACACTGAGCCAACCAGTCCTTGCCCTGTCCTAATAATGGCTAGGAAGTGACCGTTTATCAAATTACTCTGTGTCATTCCGAAGAGGGAATATAAAGCGCATCAAAACCACATTTCGAATTCCAGGCATGCACGCCAGGAGGAACGAACGAATAATAAAATAAAACCATGTGTCGCCATGATTACAAGTGTTGGCATGCATCACATGTGCAAGAGCAGTGTGCCTAAAGCTGCATAGTCTGATGAAAATAGCAAATTTTCAAAACCAAAACAATTATCTATATTTTATTCTACATATCTAACTTAGATGCTGCTGCACTTATTAAGCATTTGTTGCCACATAGAAGGGGATTCTGAATCAAATCAATAGAACCTGTTACTGCAGAGGCCTATGGTGTCAAAGTTTTGGTGTACTTGCCAAAATTAATTTCACATGTTTGCACTTCAAATATCTCAAAAGTTAGCCATTTAAGACACAGGTTACTTCAAATGAAAGTAAGGTAGATTTTAATGACCGAGCTAATATATTTATCTCAGAAAAATTGACAGAAACTCAAAACAATCGGACTATGCAGCTTTAAGCAGTTGAGAGCCCAATGCCGTGATATACAAGCGAAACAGGCACAGTGTGTCCTGCATAAGACATATAGAGAGATCAAGGCTAAGGTCACAGGTCAACGGCAAATGGTTGACCTTGATCCACCTGACCTCAACAGAAGGAAGGACTGCCGCTGACACCCGGCTATTGTTTGCCTGGTGAGGTCACGGGGTGCCTGTCACTGTCACTGCCACTGTCAGGTAGGACGGCGGGATGGCAGGGTCCGTTAAGCACCTAGCTATTGATCAACACGATACATGTCGTGTTTCTGGACGTTCGCACTGATTGTGCACCGCAAATACTTCTCGTGAACTGACAAGCTCCCCCCCCCCCCCACCCCGCCACCTTCACCTACCCCCCCACCTCCACCCCTACCCAATATTCTCACATAACATGCAACATGTCCAAAGAGAAATACTGAGGCGTTTGTAAAGGAATTGGCAAATTCTTCTCTTTTTCTTCCTGAATATTTGTGATGCAAAGTATCACAACATAAACTTAAGAAAGTGCTGTGTTTGTGTGTCTCTCCCTTTGTCTCGCTCCCTCTGCATATAGTTATATAAATAGTTTCGTGTAAGAAAGTTTATAACAAAAATCTCCCTCGAATAAGGGTTAATCAATACACTTTAAAAGTCAAATAGAAGGCTTTCTGTAGCCGCCATCTTGTGTGTTTTTTGGGCTTTTGTTTGTTTGTTTGTTTTTGCATCCTCTGAATTTCTAAACTTTTAGCCAATATAGACATAGACTGTGCACTTGAACCACCACATCCACAGTTAATTCCAACTGAATCAGTTGTTTTCTCGGAATTAGGCATTCACCCTTACTCTGGATAGGAGTGGACCGTGTATATATCTACCTCCCTGTGTATCTATGTGTATCTATGTCTCCCTCTGTCTATCTCACTGTCTTACCTCCCATCCTGGATATAGTCGCATGTAAGAACAGTTTTATAACAAGAAAACCCTTCCCTGAATAAGGGTTAAAAACTACATCAGATTTATAACCACCTGCCCCGCCATACACACCATCATTCTTGCATTCTATCCCTGTCCTAGCTACCACCCGAGCTCAAACTTGCCTGAGGGGAGTGACAATGGCATTCGCCTTTCGCTAATGTAGTGCACCATATGACTCCATCTACACCAACCCAGTCTTATTTATCATCCTCTTCGGTGAGCGTAAATTAACGACGTGTCTTTTTGTATGGGGTGGGTGAGTGATCATCAGGTGATGTTCTAAGTCACAGTTGGAGAGGGATAGGTTAAAGTTGCATGATCCAATAGTTTTGAGTTTCCATATGTCGTGGGGTGATGATATTGGGAAATATTGCATCTGGAGCAGGAGTCGGACCCCACCCACATCTTTCCATTCCGAGGCTAGGGTGCTAACTGTCACACTATCTAGGCTCCCTGATACAATTACATTAACCACGTCTACCTGCATATGTGCCTCATTGTCTGAGAGGTCAGTGCAGAATACTGCGCATATATTTGGTTGGTCGTTATAATCTACTTTTCTTTTAGTTTCAAGGAGACGGGGAGGGGGGTGGGGGGAGTGGGGGAAGTGAGGGGTAAGAGGGGGGGGGGAGAAAGGGGAGGAGAAGGGGAGGGGGGAATGGAGTGGGATGGGAAGGGAAAGGAAAGGAAGGGAAGGAAGGGGAGAAGGAGGTTTAAGGGGAGAGGGAATAGGGGAGTAGTGTAGTGAGGAAGGAAGGAGGGGAGCGAGGGAGTGAGAGGGAGGGAGGAGAGGGGGGAGGTGAGGAGGGAGGTGAGAGGGTGGAGGAGGGGAAGAGAGAGGGAGAGAGGAGGGAAGAGTTAGGGAGGAGAAGAGGGAGGAGAGAGGGAGGGAGAGAGGGAGGAGGGAGGGAGGGAGGGAGGCAGGAGGGAGGAGGAGGGAGGGGGAGAGAGAGAGGAGAGAGAGGGGAGAGAGGGGGAGAGAGGGGGAGTGAGGTGGAGAGAGGGGAGGAGGTGTGGGGAGAGAGTGGGAGAGAGTGGGAGAGGAAGGGGAGAGGAGGGGGGGAGGAGCAGGGGGATTGAGAGGGAGGAAAGAGGGGGAAAGAGGGAGGAAAGAGGAAGGAAAGAGTGAGGAAAGAGGGAGGAGAGAGGGGGAGAGAGTGATGAGAGAGGGAGGAGAGAGGGAGGAAAGAGGGAGGAGGGGGGGGGGAGAAGGGAGGAGGGGGAGGAGAGAAGGGAGGAGAGGGGGGAGGAGAGAGGGACAACGGTGGACCGGGTAGGGCGGAGAGAGGAGGTAGGAGCTGGGGGCGGGGGGGGGGGGGGGGATGTCGCAATAAAGATCACAGCATCCCGACACAGCCCGAGGGCAGTCAGTGCGCAGTACGGTGGCTGAGCTGCCGGCCAATCCCCACTGGCTCCCTGCCCACCTCGCACCTCCGTACACGGACCTCAGAGAAGTGACTGCCCGACAGCCTGCATTCGTTCTCGAATAAGTTACCAACAACAACAACCAATTCCTGCACTACTATGTGTGTATGTATGTGTATGTGTATATATGTGTGTATGTATGTGAAGCTGTGGGTATCTTTTCAACATTCCCTGAGCTCTTACAAATCCGACATCACACCAATGGACGCGAGTACCTACTACAATCAAAGGACACGGTTTTACATCAATTGGGGCCTACAACCGGACCGCTAGAGCGTAGGCTTCCCGTACAGAAGTTCAGGAGTTCAAAACATGGTCGACTCAAACCAATGACTTATAAATGTGATACGTGTCACTACCTAGCCTGGCGTTCAGCATTACCAGGATAGGGCATGGGCTGGTTAGCTCAGTATTAAGATAATGTGAGTGGGAAATCGGATATGGTGTCGGCGGGTCTCCTCGTGGGGTAGCACTACCAAGTCACCATAAGTGCGTACTGTCGCAAATCGGTACCAATCCTGATATGAACTTAGATGTTGCCAGGATGGCAACAAATAATACCCAATAAAATAAAGTTACTTTGATATGGGGGGGGGGGGTGCTGTCTCTTCGATGGAATGTCATCCAAAACATAATATAGTCCGTATTATTTTTAAGCCAAAAACATCATTATCTCCTTGCAAGTTGCAAGCGTCGTAATTATCCTCGGTTTATTATATATGCGCATAACATACAGTAAAACCTCTCTAAATTGACCGACCATGGGACCGACTATAAGTGGTCCATTTAGGGAGGCGGTCGGTTTAGGGAGGTTTTCTCTCTCAGTACAATGGTATCGTATGGGCAATCATTTGGGACCCAAATAAAACGATCCATATAGGGGAGTGGTCGATCTGTGCAGGTGGTCGGTTAGAGAGGCTTCACTGTAATATGATTATTATTCAATTCATGTTGTGGCCGGAAAACCAGAGCTATGGCTCGAACACAACTAGTATTTAATCGCTAAATAAAAGCTTTGATGGAAAAATTATTAATACACCCATATGCATGGACAAAGAAGATCACCAACAAAGAAGTTCACAGAAAAATTAAAAATAAGAAAAGCTTGTTTGCCACTATACAGACAAAGAAACTTATTTATTTTGGCCACATCATTCGTCAGAGTTCAATATACCATACATTGTTGGAAGGGAAGGTGAATGGCAGCAGAGGGAGAGGGAGACCAAGAACATCATGGTTTACAAATATTTCACAGTGGACAGTCTATCAGAACAGCACACCATCGGGACAAGTGGAGAACCATTGCATCCAACCCTCGACTAGAGGACGGAACTATTGATTGATTGATTGATTGATGCATATACCTAAGCTACAGATCGTACTGAGCGGCTGCGAACTTGTATGCGCACACACATACTCGGTGAACAGGTAGCGAAAGGGCCACCAGATAGCCACGTGACTGCGTAATGAAATCCTTGTTAGCCAGCTCGTCTTGTTGAATGGGTATTAAGTGGGTGGACGGCCACGGCTGACAAGAGTATCGCACGCGCATTAGGAATGTGAGGGGGAGAGGGGGAGTGGGTGTGGAGTGTGTGTGTGTATGCGTGTACGTAGTGAAAGGAGTGAGGGTGAGGTGGCTAAGGTTACAGACAGCTCTCGGCCAAACTGATTACAACATTTAGGTCCGCGTGTTTATTTGAATAAGCGTTACTGTTGTTAGTACTTATCTCGTGCACACACAAAAAAAGCATTGATTGTCTATTACTGTATTAGTATTAGTACTGCACAACATTCGAGTGGGCGATTGCTACTCTCCTCCTGGGGTTGTCGACAATAGTGGGCTGATACCAGTAGCTCTTATCAGGTTACATTTCACAGGAATGTCAAGTTGAAATTAGTTCATCAACCGGCATACGTATACATCAGTTTATATCCAATATACATTGGACATATATATTGGGCACATATATATCCCGTAAAACCTCTCTAAGTTGATTGACCTTGGGACCGACTTTAAGTGGTTCATTTATGCTATGGTCACAAATGCATTATGGCGTGCTTGCGGCGACCGTAACTCGCCGCATTGGCCAGACCGTACAGTGTGTTCCGGTCGCCACATGGTGACTCTACGGTTTTTTGCTCGCTGCAAGCGGTTGCAGTTATTTTATTTCGAAGTTATCTTAACTTTGGAAAATTGCAACGCCGCAGGCCTGGAATCCTGGCAATCCAGACTCCAAAACAGTGTATGGTCACCTTTGCTGACATCAATGAAAAAGTTGTAAAATGAATATCATTATGGTACAAGATTCATGTTTGTTTGATCAATATTAAGAAATTATGACTTTTTTTGTATATTAAACACGTGTATAAATTCAACACAAACCATACGATTTGTGAAGAGATAAACTGCAGGCCGCAACGCCGTAACATTTGCATAAACCGCAAGAGACACTGCAGCCCGCAGCACCGTCCGGCGCCCTAATTGTCGGTTTAGGGAGTTAGAATATCCTTACCGTGGTATTGTTGGGACCCAAATAAAGCGATCAATATAGGGGAGTGGTCGATCTGTGGAAGTGGTCGGTTTAGAGAAGTTTTACCGTATATATATTGGACATATAATATATATATATATATATATATATATATATTGGAGAGTTATATATATATATTGGACATATATATTTGTTTGACTGCAGGGACAGTGGTAAATATGCAATCAGGAACGCCGCACACGCCAACAGACATATAAGTCTAAATGTTATTTATATTCACCTATTTATATATAGAGAGGGAGATAGAGAGAGGGGAGATCTTTGCCCATTACATATGATATATACAATTGGGTGATTCCTGTTATACGACTGACTTAATGCGCAATGTAATTCACAGCCCAATTATTCAATTAAATTAATGCTTTGGTCTTCCACTAATTACGTATTTTCTCGTTGCAGCGACAATCTGATTTACACATCCGAATGCTGGCCGTAGGCTAGTAGTTGTAATTATGGGAGTATGTGGTATGCACTGGTGTGTACAATGCCCTACAATTCAGCCATGGTGGGGGAAGAGGGATGCAAAATCCCACTCTTGACCCCTCACTTTAGATAATGCGTTTCCCTTTTTGGAGACAGCCTTTCTAAGTTTGAATGCTAGAAAGTTGAATGTATGCGTTACACAGCGATAACAAAATAATGTGAGGATCGAGCGAGAAAATGTGGAGGGGAGATGGAATGAGAAGAGAGAGGGGGTAGGAAGAGAGCGGGGAAGAGTGGGGTAGGAAGGGGTAGGAAAGGGAAGATGGGGTAGGAAGGGGAAGAGGGGGAGGGGGATAGGGATGGGAAGAAGGGGAAGGAAGAGGGCATAGTGAAGAGGGCATAGTGGAGATGGTATAGTGGAGAGGGGAGAGTGTACAGGGGAGAGGGTATAGGGGGGGGGGGTGAATAGGGAAGAGGAGAGAGGGGAGAGTGAAAATGTAGGGAAGGCTAGAGAACCCCGCATTTTGTTTACCTCACATGTATGCGTGTAGATTTAAATAGACATACAATTACCATTATATGAAAGTAATTATCAAATATAAAAACATTATTGCGCATGTATGTTATCATATGGTAAAGTACCATATAAAATATATACAAACTCAAGAGGAATTTAACTCATACGTGGAGTACATGACGCAAGTGAGCTTCAATCTATATGAAGTATGTCTCCCAGAATATGGCTATTGCCACTTGAAGAGCTAACATAACTAACATAATTAAATTAACTAAGATCATTCAATATATGCACAAGGATCCTAATATAAATTAACAAACACAAGCAAAGCTGCATGACATATTCCCATGACCGATTAGGGCAGTAGCTTCTGATCTCAATATGCTATCTGTCGGCTAGATACTTTAAGTTAATTCAACACGATTGGTAAAAATGTGATAACATCTCAGAAAAGGCAATAGAAGGTTGGTTGTTGGAGTTTACTTCCTGGCAACATCAAAGGTATTATCAGGGCTGGGCAAAGGAAGGGGTGATATGCTTGTATTATGCTGGTGGTGTGGAGCATCTTCATTGGTATTATTAATCATCAATTATCAAACATGGTTATTCACATAACCTCACACTGTTGCTATAGAAAACCTTTTGAGAGAGAAAAGTGGATTTTCACTTAAGTCTTTTTCCCCCCATTGGCCATCATATAACTTGCCGACCCATGACACATATCCCTTCAACTTCAATACTTTATTACAGCATCAACGCTGAACCGGGCTCTGGATGTCCGATGAGGGGGGCAATCGTTCTCTCCTAACATTAATAACAGTACCAGTAGTTTGGCTATTATTACTTTCAATTTCAATTGGATTTGAATGAATTTACTGCATGACTAACTACTCTGGATGCCTACATTTGCTGGGAGTAAATTCCAATCGCTTACCAGTTCAATATCAATTTGTTGATTTACCTTGTTCTTGATCATTTATTTATTTTAAATACATTTAAATTTCCACTACTGAAAATGAACCCTGAAAATAGCTAAAGACCAAAGAGCATACCCTCATTTAATCAATGACTTATCACCCTCAAATGTGAATACAGGGCAACTGGCGGACACGGCAATTAGCGGTCACATTGACTCGGCGGACTAGCGCTCACTGAATTGTTTCTTACAAGAAAAGTTGGAAAAGAAATCCGCAAAAGATGTTATTGATTGCACTGACTGATTTGTTTCTGATTCACAGCCGTGACAGTCACAGTGCCAGTGGCAGTGCAGGCGTGGTTCTAGACTAGAAATACTAGAATCTAGTACTCATGTGTTCTAGTAACATCTGAGGCCACATTACTCTTTAAGAACCACTCTGGCCATAGCCTTGTATTGTGACAATGCGCATCCTCTGGCTCTGCTACCTTTTTATCATGGACATGGTTACATAATTACTTTATTAATTTGATAAATATTGGAGCTGTATTCTTTAATTGTCAGGAATATACTATAATTATTTAGGCTAATTATCTCAGAATCTGAATGAGAAGACCTAACGTCATAGAAAAACGGCAAGAAACTGAATATGATTAACAAAAGCAGATCACCTACAGCATGTCAATATCAACAACACATTCTATAACCTGACTGCTAGTCCGCCGAGCAAAAGTGACCGCTAGTTGACATATCCGCTAGTTGCCCTGTTACCTAATACAGATGAACCTCGATCCAACGGACACCGATGCAACGGACACAATCCGCTCGAGTGAGCTAGGCTCCCACACATGTGTAATGCACACTCACACATATGCATACTCATTCACACATACAAACATACCCACATAGTGCCATGCACACATACTGCCATGCACACATAGTGCCATGCACAGAGCCGTGCAGGTTTGTTTGTTAAAATTTAACATCCTAGCAACATCTAATGTCCTGTTTTCCACATTATCACTATGGCACCTATATGCTATAGATAAAGCAATTTCGTTGCTGCAACGGACAAACAGCTTTAACGGGCAACTGCTTCCCCCTATTAGTCCGTTGGATCGAGGTTCATCTGTATGCTTGAATCTCTCGGATTTCTTGAATGCACATGATATTATCATTGATAAGCCAAAGAGAAACCAAGATCCCGGTACTTAGGTCTTAGCCAAGAGACTTGGACTAGTTGTCAAGTTGATGTGTTTGTTGTTGTTTTACGTCCTAGCAACATCTAAGGTCATATCAGGACGTGTACCGACTTGTGACAGTGCGCACTCATGGCGACTTTATAGTGCTGTCCCACTGGGAAACCAGGCCGCCGGCACCATGACCTGGTATCCCACTCAGTCACATTATCCTGACACTGAGCACACCAGTCCTTGCCCTATCCTAATAATGCTGAGCGCCTGGCTAGGAAGCGACAAGTATTAATTTTAAAGTCATTGGTTTGACTCGACCGGATCTCGAACCCACGACCCCACGATCTACCAGCATGGGAGGCGGACGCTCTAACTCATTCGGCCATCCCGTCTGGTTTTGTCAAGTTGAAGAGTAGATGGAGCATAACTCCATATTAAGCAATAACTGCTTATTACACGAATATTGCCTAACTGCTATATAATAGGACTCACGTTTGGCCTTCTTGTGCTGCCTCTTCCACTTGATGAGGAAAAGAACTGCAATGACGATGCCGACGACTGCTAAGGTTGCAAGGATGCATCCCACCACGATGCCGGCGACGTTCGGACCGGCCGGGCAGGAGTCCTCGGCCTGAGCGCCCACTGCCGACAACACGCCGGCCAGCACGGCCACCCGGCACCAGCGCGATGCCATCCTAGCAGTACTCCTTGTCATCCTTCCACACGAAATCCCCGGGCTATTACTACTATTACTCCACGTTCAGTGCGTAGACACCTGCTCCGGGGTGGTGGTTTGGCGGTAAGCAAGTGTGTGTGTGTGTGTAACAAGCCTAATATGAGTTGTTAAAAGTTGCACAGACAACACTGGCGGATGGCGCGCTACCTACCGGCTTGTTGGGGAGGTAGGTAAAGGTAAAGGCATAGGCAGGTACCCGGGCCTCAGGGCTGGTGGCACGAGAATAGCGGGACGACAACTTCCAGGTGTGGCAACAAACTCAGGGCACACACGGGGCGACACATGTCCCAATGAAGATGTGTCGACTGTGTTGCGAGCCGTGTGTGTGTGTTATGTATTGCGTGAGAATGTGTGGACCACCACCAGTCGATCAACCTTGAGGCCGCGCTCTGTGCAGACAGACCCAGGTGTCTTCAGTATGTATCCGATGACCAGATGCGCAACTTTGCGGGCGGGGGTTTCACAGACATCGCTACCACGAAAAGGTGTGCCAGCCACCACCCTCAGGGGTAGGTCTATGCAGAATTAAGCCTATGCACTTGAGGTCTGGTGTCTCTCTCACAGTCACAGGTGAGCACCAGACTCGCCAAGCCCTCAGCCACCTGCCGTTTATCTGATGAGGTATATATCTATATACTCAGACATACAACAGTCTCCATGGCATTTGATTGCCTGTTTACGGTAGTGGTCATCTTCCCGTGTCCAGGTGGCAGTGCGAATTCAAATTCAGGTACTGACAGATAGATTGAGCCCGCCAAGTTAGGCCGGATGTGGTGGCGTGTAGGCAGGGGTTTTGCTGTGGCGCCTACAGGTAGGCCCTGGTCTGCCTGATTGGAGGTGGTGGCAGTGACCGTGGCGGGCCTGTGCTCTTGGTGCTGAGAGTGTATTTGTGAACTCTGGACATGTGTGTGTCGGCGCGACTGCTGTCTGTGATGGCTGGGTCGCACTCTACCTAGGGGTGTACCTCCACTGCGTGATAGTGGCGGCGGGGTAGGCAGGCCCACATACAGTCGGCAGTGACACTTGTGGAATGCCTGTGTTGGTGCATGCGGTGCGCCACAGGTAGGTGGGTAGGAAAGGGTGTGTGTGTGGGGGGGGGGGGTCCTTACCCCGACCGGTCTCAAGCACTCAGGTGTGGAGGCAGCGGACCGTATCGAGGCTCGGTCGCAAACTCTCAGTCCGTCACCTCTGCACACCATGGTCGTGTCCCAGTTTGCGGCAGATGCTGGGACTGCCAGTCGAATCAGATGTGTCAAATGTTTAGCTACAACTATAACTTGAACCACACATAGTAGCGATACATTAAGATTTACAACCGTCCTCAGGTTAGGCTACGCGCGTGTGAATGACAGTCTTAATAAATGTTAATATTATTATGCTGCTACTACAATTATGTCATAATCAACTTCTTTTGTATTTTTTTTTGTTTCTCCATTCTTTCTTTTTGGCAGTAAAACATGAACTCGTGAGGATTATCAATCATAACCACAAATGCTGAAGCCTGTGATACTGAGTAGTGGTGTGCCTCCCCCGGGACATCACCCGCCCCATTATACAGGATGGCAACTTCACTGCGTCACGCCCTGGTGAGCACAGGCCATGTGGGGGGGGGGGGGGGGGGGGGGAGGGAGTATGTGGGGGGGGGGGGGGGGCCTACATTCCTCAGGTCGCTCAGGTATGTCAGCCGATTAGCTAGCCGCGTTTGCACATGGGACGATGACGATTGCGCTGTGTTGGTTGGTTGTTTGAGTTATACGTCCTGGAAACATCTAAGGGCATAGTACAGGTGCCGACTTGTGACAGTGTGCACTCATGGCGACTTCATAGTGTTGCCCCACTGGGATACCAGGCTGCCAGTACCTGATATCCCACTCAGACACATTATCCTGACACCGAGACAACCAGTCTTTGACTTCTCCTAATATTGCTGAACGCCTGGATAGAAAGCGACAAGTATCAATTGTGTAAATCATTTGTTTGACTCGACTGGGAATTGAACTCCAATCTTCCACACGGGAGACCTGCGCTGTACCGATTCGGCCGCCGTGTCCGCAACACTTTGGTGGTGGGAGGCGGTGAGATGGTGGCCGGGTACAAGCAATACACAAGTGTTCTCTGTCGTCTCTATCGTTCTCTATGCACAATTCTGTTCTGGTGCTGCCACCTATCTAACCAATACCGAAACGTTGGGTTACGCGTGTAGTGCGTTAGATGTCGTGTGCAAGATGTGCGTACCACATCGAAAAAAAAGAGACACCCATCTTCACATCCCCACTAAAGTAGAAAGTATTGGGCTATTTCAAATTTACTTGCAAAAAAGGCACAGTTTTCATACTTAAAGGTGCATGGTGCGATGAAACGAATTTTTTTTCAAAACCAAAACACTTATCTAAATTTGGTTCTATATACCCACCTTAGATACTATTGCATTAGCTAAGGATTGGGGACATCTTATACAGAATAATCAGTGAATTTATTACCTCATTCCCTTGGACACCTACTCTGAGACAGCCATTATGCAGGAATACTCATTAAGCAATTAAGTCAATCTCGTGGCCTCATTAGCCATGCCCTCATTCCAAGTATCATATATAACCTAGTCAGGTTCCAGGATGTCCCACTGGAAGTTTGATGGCACCATAGCCTGAACTGTTTTAAAGTTGCATGGTCTGCTGAAGCTTTTTTTTTTTAATGCCAAACCACTTACTTACATTTGATCCTATCTTTCCAACTCATATGGAACAATGTTAGACTGAAAATCTGAAGGTACTCTGGTTTTTTTTTAAGGGGTGTTTTTTGTACATCAGTTGACTAAGGAGGGGAATTTTCAATTGCAGACAATTGGTCTTTCTCATTCCACTGCTCCTTGCCCTATCCTAATAATGCCAAACCCCGGGTTAGGTAGCGACAAGAATCCATGTATAAGTCATTGGTTTAACACAACCCAGGGGTTCAAATCCCATGACCTACCAAAAAGGGAAGTAGGCATTCAACACATTTGGCCACCCCTTCTAATTAGTTTGAATCCTGTTCTGCCAGCTATTTTTTAATCAACTTTTTACAAATTACATTTTTATATTTGCAGATGCACAAATACATCAATAATAAATCAATATGTGTACCCAATTTGATTCATTCTATCTATTGAATTGACACAAATATATGATAATGTGACTGGGTGGGAAATTTAATCATGGTGCTGGTGCCTTGGTCTCCCATTGGGGCTGTACTATAAAGCCAGACAGGGTAGCCGAATGAGTAAAATACCCACCTCCAGCCACACAGGAGTATTAGTAAGTCATGGGATTCATACCCCCATGTTTGAACCCTGGTCGAGTCAAACCAAGTGTAAACGTGCCGGCTGGTGGTGTGGGTGGTGTGAACAGGTCAAGTGAAAGCACTACAGGTAATGAAGGAAAACAGGGTAAGAGTGAAAAGTAAGAGAATGAGACTCTTTGGTTTATTGCTTATATAGGTTCTCAAGATTCAAGATGGCCGTTGTCACATGATCCTATTCATCAATCACAGTACAATGCAGTGGTCACATGACTCACTCCTCCAATCAGAGTACAATGCAGTGGTCAATGATCATAACAATACCATGTGGGGGGGGAGGGGGCATGTGAGGTGACTCTTCCAAAGACTGTTCTTAGTCAAACTCGGAAGTGACACTCCCTCTCAAAGACTATTCAATATACAAGTTCCATACCTAATGAATAATAGTTTACCAATTTCACACATCCCTCATATGCCTTTGGGTTCTTATAATTTAACCTTTATCATTATATAGACAGTTTGTAATTTATTATAGTAACTTCACCTCGGTTCACATGTATTATATCGGACAATTTTACACAAGGACTAAAGAATTGATACTTGTCGCTACCTACCTTGGTAGTCGGCATTACTACGATAGGGTTAGGAGCAGGGGAAATAAGGATGATCAAATTGTCTGTGACTGAAAATTCCCCAGCTTAAGTAATGTACACAAAAAACCCACAAACCACACACACACACACACAAACTGGGTATCTTAAATTTTAGTCTAACAGTAACATTGTCCCATCTGAGTTTGAAATATATCAAAAGTATGTGGTTTGATTTTGACAAAAGAAATTATGCTTCATCAGACCATGCAGCTCTAAAACAAGTTTCAAACCCATGGGTTTGAATGCCATGACTTACCACAACTACATCAGTAGGTCATCCCACATCACATCACATGTCAACAAACAAATGATATGCAATGGCACCAGCAGTGAAAATACCAGGAGACCAGGCTACATTTGAATTAGGTCATCCCACATCATGTGGTCATCGCGAGACGTCAATACACGGCATAGCTACAAGACTTTTGGAAAGCTTGTCAAAAATATTGTTGGTTCTTTCAGCTCAAATTGCTTCAAAACTAGCCACGTTTCATCAAAATTACTCCGGACTAATGATTAGTAGGTTATAACGATCAATATAATATATTTATCTAAAAAATAAAATAAAAATTCAAACGCCATTGGATCATGCAACTTTAAATAGATGGTCCCATTGGAAAAAAGAAAAAGATCTCAATTTGGAACCCTTCAATTGCGAATGTATTGGAATATTTAAGGTAATACTTTGAAACAGGTATAAGATATGGAGCAGTGAATGCAGCTAATGTGCCTTGAGCATAATCTTTCCTCTTTTTCTTTTAAAGCGGGAAACACAATTGGTGAGCATTTATGCAGTTATGCCACTTTCCCCCATGCCCAATGATCGCCGGACACACTGTGCAACACCTGTGCGCAGTATGCACAGGCCAATCACAGTCTTGGACAGCCTTGCAAAACCAGTGAAACTTGAAACAATATCACCAAGTATAAGTACAGCGGAATGCGTCTCTCGCCAGTAGGCGGTGGAGTGACTGAAACCTCCCATGTCTACATGAGTACACGCGGGAGCCCAGTTGGCTTGCTAAGTAGAGAGTGATTAGTTATTACTAAACACTTGTTGCACCACCAGTCGAGTCGCCCTACACGGTAACTGGCCCTGACGGTAACTGGCTTCATGCTATTATCAAAAAACACCTTGTCACCATCTAAACTATCGGAAAACTTTCTTCCAACACACATGACCACAGCCCCACTGTCTACTAAGAAGTAACCAATATCCCCCCCTCACACACACTCGAAAATACCACCTTTTCCCATCTAACGTGTGGAAAGTGGAATCTACGAATAGGCGTCTACCACAAGGGTGAGATAGGTCACAACCCTGATGCTGTACTATGTACCTCATACAGTCGTCAAGAGGAGCAAAAGCTAAGGCTGAAATGCACTGTGCTATCTGCCTCATACCATCCCACAATACCGTATCAACCGGGATTCCATCCATGGCGTCGATCATCGACGGTCCCGCGCTAGCATCATACTGTACACCGGCTTCCTTGACAGTAACCACCTGATCCACAGTGGTGGTATCCAGGCTTATCATTTGGGTTGGGCCGAAGCCTTTACGGTCCAACCCGAGGCGGTTAAACCTGGCCTAGCCTTCCCGTCTCTGCCTCCTCGCAACGTTCCAGCTTCGCCATGTCCATGTCAGAGTTGTCTCGTCCTTCTCGATTGCCAACCAAAACCGCCTCCTTGAGAGAATGCTTCGCTCCTCCACACTGAATCGGCCAGTGTCCGAAAGCAAAGCAAGGACCACATTCATGATCCCGATCCCATGGCTCCCTCTTCACGATCCCCCTGCATGCCGACAACCCTGATGGGCTTGGCCCAATACTGGTTGACTGCGCCACAGGCTTTTGCTCGACCACCATCTCTTTCACCCCTCATTAAATCATTCTCCAATCGCAATAACAAGTCATCAGCCATGAGCCCCATATCCGGTGGCGGCAAGACGTCCACCCTCTCGGGAGAGAGTGGAACAGACCGCTGGTACTGCGGTCCCTCCGACTGGAAAAACGAACTACTCCACGGTGAGTATTCCGTGCGAAAACCTGAGCTCAGACTTCTGCATCCGCCAGGCTTACTATCCTCACATAACACAGAGCCCCCCCGCCCCTACTTCTTATCCACCCCCTCACCGGTAACCCCATGACGAGAACAAATAGCTGAAGGAGTGACAACAACACTAGATTTGCACACCATAATGCCCTCCCCAGTGATTACATTACCAGAAAGAGTTTTATGCACTGACCCAATGGCCCCTAATTGCTTAACCTACCTGATTTAATCAATTTAGCACTTCAAAAGTAGCAGGCTCTGAGTATAATAGACAAGTCAACTATCTGAATAATAATATTTAGCTATTTAGATGTGAAAACCATGTGGATATAGCCATAACCCAGCTTTCCAACACATCATCTATAGCCTATAGGAGTATAGGCTATTCGTCTCTTTAGCGGCCCTATAACCAGAGATAGTGCGACAGGAATACCTACGGAAATCTATTATGTAAACCAAAAATATTCAATACCTCTGCAAACTGTCTTTCAGCAACTAGGCGCCACCTAATGGTAAGAAACCTTCAATTCTGACAAAATCCACCAGATGGCACTAAATGCTTAGTGCCCGGATGTAAAAATAATGGCTTGCGCTACTGATAAACAAACAAGGGGTATTGCTTAGTCTCTGCACCTTCCACAATCCTCTCTCGAAACTTGCCGTGAATGTTTAACTGTCATTTTCTCCAGACTTGCGTGTTACCTCCAAGTGTGTGCTCTGCAGGTTTTCGTACGCTGTGTGCAGTGATGATGGACACCGGTAAGGCTCCCCACGGGGGCCGGCGCCCGGGCTCTGATCGCCGCATGACACGGGAAAATGTCGTTCAATGCGAACGGGGTAAGAATTTGCGAGAATTCTCGTCATTTACAGTTGCATATACCTTATATGGATCATATTATAAGTCACACCCGCAAACACTCTATAACTTCTGGGGTTTTAACAACTTTAGCTATTTCTTTGCTGTTGTCTTTTTCAACGTCACTTGTGACTCGCTAACGCTTTCAAGTTTCAGTTTCACTGACACTGCACTGTGACTGTCACTGACAGTTGAACACAATATGTGACACAATTATTTGTTACATTTACCTTGCCATTGGGTTTGGCGTAGATTGAGCGAGGCGGAACATTTCTGAAAGCATATACATGTTCGTTATTTAATTAACACGACCCGACGTTGTGAGTTCATTATTAATACTGATTTTGATTTCACGTTCCATTACATCGAATGTACGTCATTGTCGTGACGTTTGTGTATCCAGGGAAGCCTCCGCTTGGTTACTTCACAGACTCACGTATTTCCCAAGAGAAATTGCTATTTCAATTATGAAGTTTAGTAGAATTGGATATATTTATATACTTGTGTGAATACATCAAGATCGTATGACAGTAATCAATGAACTTTCATCTGTGAATTGTGTGGACATCGTTCGACTTAGGCATTATTATACTTATACTTATCCTCTTCTGCTTAAGAAATTAGGCATCAGTGCCTGTTAGCAGCTTTGGCCTGTCTAAGTGGGACCTAGTGAAATTATAGTTTGCCTGCGGCGAGCGCTGACTGTAGCGGTAAATTACCCAGTGCTTATCGAGGCGTCCTTTGAAAGAGTTTAAGCTTGGGGCATTCACTACATCAGCTGGTAATCTGTTCCAAGTGTTCCCGGCTCTTTCAGTGAGGAAACTTTGACGAACTTGCTTGTTAGTTCTGGGTTTGATGATCTTATTATGCCCTCTGGTTATCAGACCGTGTGTTGGCTCGAGTATGATGTACCGGTTTTTGACTGTATAAGTTCCGCTGAGGTGTTTGTAGATCTCAATGAGCTCTCCGCGGGCCCTTCTGTAGTATAGGCTTGGCAGGTTTAGTGCTCGTAGTCGGTCTTCGTAAGAGAAATTCTTCAGGCTTGGTACTAGGTGGGTTGCGCGCCTCTGTACTCTCTCGAGAAGTTCACAGTCGTTCCTCTACATCAGTGCCCATGCTGGATATCCATATTCTAGCTTGCATCTCACCAGGGATCTGTATAGCTTGGTCAGACTGACTTCATCCAGGTATGTGTAAGTACGTCTTATGAGGCCGAGTGTTCTATTGGCTTTCCCAGCCTGGGTTTCACAATGAATAGAGAAGGTCAGGCTCGGATCTATCCAGACCCCCAAGTCTTTTTCGAGATCCGTGCTCTGCAACTCTATCTGTTCTCCTGCAGCTGTAGACATTTTATAGTTTGCCCTCTGATTGCTTCGTCCGAGGTGGAGCACTTTGCATTTGTCAGGGTTAAATCTTAACTGCCATGCATCAGCCCATGCTTGTAGGTTATTCAGGTCGTCTTGCAGTCTAGCTACATCAGGCTCGTCTTTGACATGCGTGAATAGTTTTGTGTCATCCGCAAACATCTGGATGCATGTGTGTACCATATCAGGCATCTCGTTAACGAAAATGACAAATAATAGCGGCCCTAATACACTGCCCTGTGGGATACCGCTGAGAACTGCAGCTATGGCTGACAAATATCCTCTGATAGATACTTGTTGTTGTCTTCCCCTGAGAAAGTCTGCTACCCATTTCCACAATTCTCCCTTGATGCCATACTTGACCAGCTTCATTAGCAATCTCTCATGGGGGACTGAATCAAAGCACTTTGAGAAGTCAAAATAGACAGCATCTACGTCACCTCCACCGTCCATAAGATCTGTCCAGTGTTGCGAGTAGTTGAGTGATACATGATCTCCCTTTGATGAACCCGTGTTGACAAGAAGATAGCAGCTCGTTTTTGACCAGGTGTTCTATGATTACGTCGCGTATAGTATTATTATATTACTATTATCTAATATTAGCTATTACAATATATACAAACTAAATGTGTTCATGTGGGTTGTTTTTGTATTTCTCCCAAATGCATATTTTAAGTTCTGACCTCTTGGTATTCCAGCTTTAACGGTAAATACAATTATACACTATAAAGAATGCATGGGGTGAGTTAAAGGGACCAGCTATAGGTCGCTGAGAGACGACCCGTACGACAAATGCTCTCCAAGCATTCGTTTGCCTGTTTTCAGTTTATGCAATTACATATGGTGGGGGGGGGGGGAGATAGATAAAAGATTCACCCGGTACTTGTAGTACACGGGTGAAGGACAAGGTAGTGTAAATACGGGCGAAAATAGCTTTAGTATGGAACAGGAAGTAGAAACTGGTTCCATGATCAAATGGCTACATATATTGGCACAGATTTGGTGAAATGGGAGAGAATGCAAAAAGACAAGATGGCGGCCATAGAATGCCGTCGATCGTATTAAACTAGCTATTTTATTATATTTTTCCACTCAAAGGTAGCGGGCAAATAACAACAAATATGTCAAGAATAATTGTTGCTTCTTAGATTGTGAAATTAGGCTTTCATTTCATTAACCCGCATTTTCGACCGTTTTTATATAGGGTTGGTATTCACCCGTGTACTGCGAGTACCGGGTGAATCCTTTATCTAGGGGGGAGAGTGCTGACATTGCTTGCTTCTGTTGTGTTTTATTTAGTCCAGCAGCACTGACACTTTTAGACAACCATATAGAGAAATAAATGTTAGAAATTGCAATCTAAAATCATAAATACAAAGTTCAAATGTTTATTTATCATAACCAGCTACTTTTTGTGTGAATAATTGATTAAATCATGTAGATTAATAAACTTTAAAAGTTGAATTGAGAGCTTTCTGTGGCTACCATCTTGGTGGTTGCCATGGCTTCCTCTGTGTGTGGGGAACCTCTCTAGGTCATGTGATGAGGGAATCCCACCTATGATGTCATTCATACATCACAGACCTCAACTCTCCTCCCACATGTTCAGTGGCATGAACTGAACAAACTAAGCAAAGGTATGTTCGGAGAGCTTTTGATGCTGGATTCGTTTGTATCTGGGTGAGGTATAACCGACGACTTTAAGCCCCGTTCACACACGGGCCTTAAGTCGCCTCAACTAGTTCGCTTCATCTAAGTCGACTCAGATCGCGCGTGAGAACGCTGCTCAGGCAAATTAGGGCTGAGTCGACTCAACTAGTTTGCCTCAAGTAAACCGCTTCGTGAGGTAGATTAGATGAGGCGAACTACCTTGAGTCGGCCTAAGTGGCATGTGTGAATTTAGTTGAGGCACATGGATGGAGATTGCTTCCTAACAGGTAGTTGCTTTCATAGTAGTTAGAACACATGTTTGGACCGCCCCATTTCTTTATATATGGAGACTCCTTCCTAATAGGTAGTTGCTTTTGATAGTGGTTGGAGCACATGTTTGGACCGTCCTACTCTTACCATCTCTTCGTTAGGTATGTTGTTTGTTTGTATGTATGTACGTGTGGATGTATGTGTGGAGTGTAGATGTATGTATGTGTGGATATCCATCCTGATATGATGTTAGATGTTGCTAGGAAATAAAACGACAAACATCGACATGAGCTGGTTTAATGCGTGTGTCTGAACGCGACACACTTTAAAAACTCTGTATGTGTGAGCAGGGGTGAAGAGCAACTCTATATGAATAGTGGTGAAAATGTTGGTAAATGAAATGAGGACATAAATCATTAATCTAAAAAGCAAGATATATTCTTTACATACCTCAATATATTTACCCACACATTTTTAACTGGTTAGTGGATTGATTTCAGTGCGGCAGTGGATAGAGTTTAAAGTCTGGATTAACATATCCATATGTCTGTCCAATCTAGGTCAGGAAGCAGTCATTTTCATTGGTTGAGGTGATCAGGTGGTGCATTTTCATTGGCTGAGGTAGTCAGGTGGTACAACCAGTTCATTCACACATGGAGGATTTAATTCATCTATCACTATCACTTCAAACAGATTTTTTGTGTCATTATGCCTTGATATTAATTATGTGATTTGAACCCTCTGAAGAGTATAAGTTGAGGGAAAACATATATATATACTAGGATTGTAGCTATTGAATTTTAATCAACATAGGGTAGCACTGCCAAACTAAGGCCATCAATATTTAGACACAATTTCTCCAACTTTTACATAGGGGTGGAATTCACCTATGATAGGTATGTCAGATACCGATAGGGGCGCGTCGGTTACCATGTCTATAGTAAAATGTTCCAGCATTTTCACCATTCCGTCCTTGATTAAAGTACTTTCGCATTGGAATATTTTCATGAATTTTATATCACTGGAAAGAATATGAACTAATCTCACTGAAAATATACATTAGAATACCAAAAGCAAAATACTTACAGCATAGAAAGCTGTGACAATATGGCAACGGTCACAGTTTATTATAATGGTGAATCCAGAGTAAATTTAACAATTAAGCCGACATTAGAAATGCCATAACTTTCTCCCCTATTAAGATATTTTCAAAATTACAACAGATTTGAGTTTGTCTCAGAAAGATCTGTTGAAAGAGCTTAAATTTATACGTTTTGTTGTGTTTTGAAACTTTAGCTGATCTACCTAACTATGACACAGAGTCGGAGGAGAATCTTTTAGCCAGGGGAGAGTATGTGTGTGTCTAGTTGTACTAGTAGTAGTAGTGAAGGGGCGATGCTATGCATAAACTATGTTAGACTGAGTAAGGTTTTAGTGAAAGTTTGAATCTTGTAAGAGAAATGTGGATATCAGGGGTCAATGCATTGCTGTGACAGTGCATTGGTAAGGATCGACATTCTATTAAATTGACCTAATATTCTCTTTTATGTAGCAAAAAATACATAACGGTGATCATTAAAGCTCACAGAGACGGGAACCGTACTGTGACAAATGCTCTCCAAGCACAGCTTTGATTAGATTTTCTGTAAATATAACCAAATATATATCACTGCACCTGAACTGGGTATCAGGTATGGGAGAGTGCTGAGGTCAGTGCTCCCCAAGCAGTGGGTGAGTGGTGAGAAGGGGGGAGTAAAACTGAGGTATTTCAATTTTTATAGTAGTATGTAATGTAAAATATTGTTAGTACAATTTTCTTCTATAATTTACTTAGTGATTATTCAGAAACATATAAAGAGGATGGGGGGGGGGGGTATGTTTTTTGTTGTTGAATGTACAAGGTAAAAAACCAAAGGGGAATTGAACCCCAACTCCAGATTACAAGTTCCATACCCTAACCACTAGACTATAGAACCCATATATAATTTTTCAGTTCGGGCTATTTATAGTACAAATTCTGATATTACCTTGCATGTTGCTAGGACATAAATCCAAACAAACAAATATATTATTGGCTTCTTTAAAATATTTTTGTAGAAAAGTTCCTGTCCATGAGCCAGGAGGATAAACGATTGGAGTACACTTGCGGAAAGCATTTTTCAGTACTGGACGATATCGTTACATGGAACAAATACCTCAAGTCGGACAAGTTACAGAGGTGTCAGAAAGGTATGTGTGGTTTTAGTTGACCAAACGTTTTAAATCGATTCAATTTGTTTTGTTTTCTTCTACTTCTAGTCATGCATCATAGAAACCATAGTACATGTTTAGTAGCCATTTCTCAAAAGCATCGAATTCGGTAGGGGTTAAATATTTAATTGGTTCATGTTTGTATTCAATAAAGACGTTCATAAATTTGACTCGGGATTCTCATCTTGGGAAATTTATACGAAAATTGGTAAATTTATATAAATACTTAAGAATTTTCAATTTGGTCCAGTGGTAGTTTGTGAGCTCAACAATGTTGAAAGGGTAAACTTTGACCGAACTAACACATAAGGGGGGGGGGGTGTGTTCTACTAACAAATTTCTATTGTACAACTACAAGTATAAAGCAATTTAGAATATCAATTGTTAAATCAATGAACCAAGCAAATGTTAAAAGTTGCACTTTGTAACAACAAAATCATTCTGACAGGCCAGGGGAAATGACCATTCTCAAAGCGTGGTAATGGTATTTGCTTTAAAAGATGCAAATTTCATATTTTTTCAAGACTTGAATCTATAGAGAGTAAAGCGATACTTGAGTGTCAAAATGTGAAAAGATGCCATTGTTTGCATCTAAAAATCACCTGAAAACAAAATATTTCTATTTTCTGATCCTTTGAAAGCTCATTGCAGCTAACCAGACTTTAGGATCCTCCTCAAAGTTTGCACAGTATTATTCATAATAGTATTGTATCGGAACAGTGAAAACTTGAATTTTGATTGCACATACAAAGAAAGATTTCCAGTAAACCAGGTGGGTTTTTTTCACTGATATTTTTACCTCTGATTGTTCAGAAGGTGTTCAATTTCCTTGCCAGTGACTGATTTAGTAAAATTACATGATATCCTGGAAAAATCTTGGAATTGTTTCAGGAATTTGAATTCAGGACTTCGGTAATTGGAAAAGAATTACCAAGTAAGTTAGCAAACGCCGGCTAATGTTATTCACATTTAGGTATATATAATGTAGGTTGTATCTAGACTGGCAGTCTTTTGTTTGTTTTATGATCAATAGGCTATATTATAGGTTATTATATGGCAGGTGATTAGTTTTACATGTTTATATAGCCATTATACGAGTATAATATGGCCGGAAGATTCGATCTATTTCCCAGCCTCCTCAGTCATCAGCTGGTTGAGTTTATGCATTAGGTCATTAGTGGTAACCTCAAGTCTCCATGTGG
This sequence comes from Branchipolynoe longqiensis, assembly GCA_030323885.1. Lineage (NCBI taxonomy): Eukaryota > Metazoa > Annelida > Polychaeta > Phyllodocida > Polynoidae > Branchipolynoe > Branchipolynoe longqiensis. The sequence goes on from CM059186.1 coordinate 156,096,106, forward strand.
CGCCACCTACTCACCCATGCCTCACTGTACCGCTGAAACTCACTGTACCGATGAAAATTTGTTAACATATATATCTTATATATTATATGTATGGGTCATTTCATGGTAAATGGGACAAAAGTGTGACATGAGGGTCAGAAATGAATATTGTGTATTTTCCTAATTTTTTCGCTGAGTAGCCAACTCTTGTCCATATATATACTGGCAATATGATGGAAAAGATAGTTTAGGTTATGATTTTGTTAGAAAAAACAAGAACTAATTGAATAGCTAGCCCCAAGTGTGGACTTATTAATCACCAAGTGTGAATTTATTAATCAAAACAATCATTTAATCAAATTTATTGCATGAAACAATTAACTTTTATATTGTGATCCCGTCAGTATAGACCTATTTGATATGGCGTCAGCATAGGTATTAAGGTCAGTGCGCACGCTGCTTGACTGCAGACTGTCACACTGCAAACTCAATGGCTATGAGCAATCTTCATAGAGAACAAGTGAAATATCTCTAGAACCACACCACCTAGAAACAAACCGCTGAGAACATATTTAAGATAACAGATAGTATTAAATTTATATGGTTAGGGTTCTGAATTTCTATTAATTTTGAATAAAATTGACGTTTTGCACTGCGCGTACCGGAAAACTCCATGCATTGTCAATGGCCGTGAGCAATCTTCATACAGAAAAAGTGAAATATCTCTAAAACTACACCACATAGAAACAAACCGATTGGAACACATATAGAAAACATGTTTAGCAACCAGCTTATATTAAATTTATATGGTATGGGTTCTGCATTTCTAGTAATTCTGAATAAAATGGACATTTTGCACTGTGCATATTGGCAAACTAAATGCATTGTCAATGGCCGTGAGCAATCTTCATACACAAAAGGTTAAATATCTCTAAATCTACACCACATAGAAACAAACCGCTTGGAACACAAATAGAAAACATATTTAACAACCAGATTATATTAAATTTATATGGTTATGGTTCTGCATTTCTAGTAATTTTGAATAAAATTGACACTTTACACTGCGCATACTGGCAAACTCAATGGCAGTGTGCATTAGTTCTGCAGCCACGATTCTCGTGCATACATAATGTTTATAAACATTGAAAGGGGTCTATAGAAATGCACTGTAAAGAAATCTGCATAGGATGATTATATTCTTCCCAATTTTGAGTTGTGGACGTAACACAATATAACTAGAGGGGACACCAAAAATAATATGGGACTTCAACTTCCAATTTTTGTCATGAAGCTTTGTAAAAAAATATATATATATTACTAGCCATGGTACTAGAAAATAGCATAGAAAATAGCCTTACACATGTAACAATAGCAACTGTTTTTTTACTGAAGCTCTGGTATTCCCAGGATAACTTATTTCCTAATTTAACAAGCAGGGAACAGAACAGTTACGTCCAGAACCATTTTAATCCCCATGGAATATTAGATAATAAAAAAATATATATGCATGGAAATGAATATTTCTTTAAAGTAATAGTCTCCTTATATTATTTCATTGACTAACAGGTAATATTCTATGCAAAATAAAGGTATAGTAGCCTGTAGGAAATTTCACATTGTCCATGTAATAAATTCATGCCTTTAAAACAGTATATTTTTGGAATGAAAATGTTGGGTTTTCTTTTTTACTATGTCACATTATGCCTTACTATCCCTACAAAGTGTAAGAATACCAATTGTATAAAGAACATAACTCCTCTACTCTTTCCATAATTGTTTTTGACCATATATCCTGGAAAATGCATTGGCTCCATTTACCATGAAACGACCCATATATAGAACCAAGAAAAGTTTTGTATTAATATGTTCAATTTATTATGTGGTAATTTGTGGTTCTCTTTGTGTTTAAGATTACGAAAGCAGTAACTATAGAGCCAACAATGCATTCAACGATAAAGTGTCAATGTGGAAGGGTGACATAACGAAACTTGAGATTGATGCAATAACAAATGCGGCGAATCAGTCATTGCTTGGAGGAGGTGGAGGTAAGGAAACCCCATAATCGTTCTTTAACATGTTGATACATGGGTCATGCATGCACTTCAGGAACTATAAAATTGATCAAATATGACATTGCCTCCAGAAATAACATGTCCACATGATGAAGATATTGTATGATTAATTGGTGACTTAATGCTATTTAAGATATTAGCCATTGCAAGCAATACAAATCTATTAAATATAGTATCATTTCTTGTTGACTTGTCTTGCCGGATAAGTTGTTTGAACAATTTACAGCAATTTACTTGCCATGTGCTTAAAAAAACACTTGCCTCAGACAAGTGGTAGCATTGCAACCTGTAAATATGTGTGTGTTCATATATATGTTTATATATAATACATATGCTATGTTATTATTGTCGTGGGCTGGTCGTTGGGGAGGGCGGTCCTTTTATAAATTGATGGAACATTGGGCCTAGAGCGGGACTCGAACCGACACATCTATCATTCCGGGGCTAGTACCCTAACCATTAGTCTACCTAAGTTCCCTGCTGAAATCAAACTACCCACACCTGTGATGTCGTAAAACTAAGGATCGAGTGATGAATGAATTGTTTTGTTTGCCTTAATTTAGTGCTTTATATGAAGTATAGACTTTACATAAAGTGAGTTGTGTTTTCTTTTAGTTGATGGTGCAATCCACAGGGCGGCTGGATCTGCCCTCAGGGAGGAATGTGCTTTGCTAGAGGGGTGTGACACCGGACAGGCAAAGATTACAGTGGGTTACAAGCTACCTGCCAAATGTAAGTTAAAAAAATTGTATTTTGTGGTTTAAAAAAAAAAGAGAAGAATTTGTAAGTTTCATAAATAGTCACTGTTATGATAAACATATGGCACTGAATAGTCAGTTGGTCTATAATCAGTCTCCGACCGTAAACACTAAGTCTTAAGTATGTATGAAAGGGTTTGATTAATTAGTATTTGTTTTGACGAGTTCACAGCAAATGATGAGTTACTATCATCATCACCACCGACGGACAACCAAGAAAAAGAAGAATCAGTTTCCAACAGCCTGAGCAGGCAACTTCCTGCTTTTTCCTCCCCTTTTTTTTTATTACGTTCCTTACTCTCTTCTAATACTTTAGCTGTAGAGAGTGTTTGGGAGCAGTTTAATTATTTTTCTTTTAATAATTTCTTTCTAACCTTGATGGGTTTAAAATCTGTATTTATTTGTTTTCTTTTTAATCTGAAAAGAAATCGAGAGATTTATTGGTTGATTGGTTGATTGTGGCATTAACGTTGACATTCAAGTGACCTTTTATTTTCCATTAAACCTCTTTTCTTCTCTTCTATTCCAGATGTAATTCACACAGTGGGGCCAGTCGGTGAGCAAGAAGTTCAGCTGAGAAAGTGTTACCAAAATTGTCTAAAGCTATTAAAAGAATATACATTACGCTCAGTGGTAAGTGTCCTGTCTTTACTGAATTGAAATTAGTTGCACCGCCAGTTCTTAAAGCGTTTAACTGACCAGAGATGGCGTTGGCGTGTGTGCTATAGTTCTTTTTCCCTCGCTGTGAATTAGCAGTTACGGATAACATTGACAATGATGATTCTATTAAAGCTATCACTGACACGTTTAACTCTTCCTTTGTTTTTATTATTGAAAAACATTTTTTTGAAGGTCTTATATCTCTGGAGCAATTTACATAATTGAATTTAGTTTATATTTGGGGGATATCACTCGGTTGCAATAGTACGTTGAGTATTTTATATATTTTAGTTCCTTGTAGCCATGCTTATACTTATGCTCTGCATAACTCTATTTTTATTTGTGTTTCAGGCCTTTCCGTGTATTTCTACTGGTATTTATGGTAGGCATGCCTTTTGATCTATCGAGTTATCTTATATTTCATAAGGCTTTGATGTGTACAGTGCATCCTCTATACTAGTTATTATGATATTGAGGTCAACCCCCAATTCCCACTTTCGCTCAGTTCTAAATATTGTTTTTAATATATTATGTCATTTCATGGTAAATGGGGTCAATGTATTTTCCCCTATGTAATGGTCAAAAACAATTCTTGAAAGAGTAGAGGAGTTATTTTCTTTATAGAATTGGTATTGTTACATGTTGGAGTGATAGATATGAAAAAACTAAGGCTTAATGTGACATAGTAAACAAAAGCCAACAGGTTCATTAAAAAGATATGGTGTTTTAAAGGCATGAATATATTACATGGAGAATGTGGACTTTTGTATTTGGGATAGATATAACTTCCCTGTACAGATATTGTTATAGTGCAGTTGTATACTTGTCACAACATAAAAATTAATTGTTTCATTCAATACATTTTCTTAAATAATTGTTGTTATTAATAAATCATATGCTACAGCCACAATTGAGGCTGGCTACTCAATTAATTTGGGTTATTCTGACAAGATGGTAACCTAAACTATCTTTTCCTTCACATTACTAGTATATGTATGGACAAGTCTTGACTACTCAGTGGGGAAAAAAGGGAAATACACAATATTAATTTTTAACCCTTATGTAATACTTTGGCCCCATTTACCATGAAAAGACCTGTCAGTATTAGATATATGGCCACTAATGGCTCTGACCCAAAATGGGCGGAGTTGAATTGTATTATATAGTCGTGGTTTGGCATTTCAAATAATGTGGGAAATGTCTCCATCACTCATCACATTCTCGTAAACTAGCAGACCAGATGGGATAGCCGAATGAGTTGAGCGTCCGTCTCCCGTTTTGGTAGATCGTGGGATTCGAACCCCTGGGTTAGAACCCTGGGGCCATATGCATGGAGCAGTGTTAGCGAGCCAAACTGCGGTTATCGTGGGATTTCTGGTTTAGCGCCGAAAAGTCGCTATGCATGGAGCAGTGTTTAAACTCGGAGATTCTAACCCCAGCGCATAGCAGGTTTACAGCGGTGTTAGTGTTAGGTTAGTGTCAGGATGGAACCCAAATCTATTCAATGCTATCATATTTAACAGAATTACATCCTCAATAAGTGAAATTTCATTAAATTAACCCTAAATTCAAAGCAATATTAACACCGCCGCTGCATTGGCGGCGATATTCATACTGTCGAATCGACAAATTTAAACAAAACAAATCGCCGTCGCTGCTTCGACGTCGATATCCATACTGTCTCACATCAACAAAACTAACATCGCCGCCGCCGCCAAATCGGCGGCTATATATTAGGCCCAAATCTATTCAATTCTATCATATTTAACAGAATTACATACACAATAAGTGAAATTTTATCAATTTAACCCTAAATTCGGACCGATATTAAGGCCACCGCCGCATTGGTGGCGTTATTCATATTGTCGAATCGAGGGATTTCCCAAATCTATAAATAAATTCACGTTTTAGCTAACACAAACCGTTTAGGCCCCCATGCACACGGCGTGACATAGTTCGCGACGCCTCTGATAACCGGTGATAGCTACCCGGTGTTTACGGCTTAACACCACACGCCGCCAACACCGCTCCATGCATACGGGCCCTGGTCAAGTCAAACCAATGGCCTAAAAAGTGATACTTGTCGCTTCCTAGTCATGCGCTTGGCATTATTAGGATCAGGCAAGTACTGGTTGGCTCAGTGTCAGGATAATGTTACTGAGTGGGATATCAGGTCATGCTGCCAATCTGGTTTCCCAATTGGACAGCACTATAAAGTCACCATGAGTGTGCACTGTAGCAAGTCAGTGCCCGTCCTGATATGACCGTAGATGTAAAACGGCAACAATCAACCAACGATAAACGAGTGGAAATTTGGTTATTTTGGACGATAAAACTTGTTAAGCCCAATCTGAGTGATCGGGGTATTTTAAAACAGGGCAGTCTCTCCCAGACTTCAGGGTAATACATTCTGTGTTTACAATACATTACAATTCGACTACAGACACCCTGGGCATCAAAGTCAGGCCACGGCGAAGAAAAGTCCAGAAGTTGTCTTCCCAGATCCTACTGGCAATCCTAGAGCCTAGCTATGACTACTACAATTACCATTTCTAGGCCTAGCCCTTTTGATATTCTGAAACTCCATGTTTTCAGGTTACCCGAATCACCTCGCCGCCAAAATTGCCTTAAAGACCACAAGAGATTGGCTAGAAACTGACAAGAACAGTGACCTTGTAAGTACACCATGTTTGTCTTTAAATGCAATGAAAGGCTCTTCGGCACAACTTTGAGCACAACAGGCGCAAAATCGACAAATTCATTGTTCTCTGCAAATTAGAATTGTTGAGCTTTACATGTAAAGTCTATTAATTTTGTATTGGGTAATGTACTACATAGGGAATATGTTGGTTTCTGCGGGCCAAAAACGGATTTGATTATCAGAATGATGATAGGTTCAGCTCAAACCTGGTAGCATAGTTTCATTTTGACTTGAATGGGATTTGTCGGTTTTTGTGCATCAACTCTTCATATATAACCAAATATATGCCTAGAGAGTTAGAGCTGCAAGAGCCCTGACTGTATTCTGCAGAGAAGACACTACTCCCTGAGTTTGTGTTTTAAAAAATCAGAATTGTCAGAATATTTTAAGTTGTTTATCAATGGTGTCTTGCAAATTTGAGTAACCAAATAAATTATGGCTTTTTGCTACAAACTTAAAGCTGCATAGTCCGATGAAGCATCACCTTTTCAAAACTAAAACAAATATCTTGATTTGATTCTACATATCTAACTTAGATACTGGTGCACTTATTAAGCACCAGTGTGGGAGGGAATGATGATGAAATTTAATAGAACCTGTTACTGCTGAAGACTATGGTGTCAAGAGTTTTGGTGTGTTTGCCCAAACAAATTTTACATGTTTGCACTTCAAATATCTCAAAACATAGCCATTTAATACAAAAGTTACTTCAAACTAAAGTAATGTCGGTTATAACAATCAATTTAATATATTTAGCTGAGAAAAATGACAGAATTCAAAACCAACGGAATATGCAACTTTAAACATTTCTAAATTCTATAGATTGATTCTTATGGTGCCGTTTCCAGGTGGACAGGATTGTGTTTTGCCTCTTCCTACCCAAGGACGTGGAGATCTACGAGCGGCTAATGTGTGAATTCTTCCCACCTGGCGCTGATGGAGAAGACAGTGATTCGGAGGAGGCGAGCAAGGAGAACAAAACACAGGCGGCTCCGGAAGCCGTGGCCACCGCCATGGATACAGACACAACTGCCTGCCTTGACAGCAGCAACCAGACCACTGACAGCGCCACAGACGGTGCTGTTTCCGGTGGCACAGGCGGTGCTGTTTCCGGCGCCGCCATCGACAGCGCCACCAAGCGAGACGCGGCGAAAACCACAACTGAGGACACCAAGGTTGTCAATGTCAAGGACACCAGAAATAGCAGTTGCAACAATGGTACCGCAATGAAGGGTCCAGACGGGGAACTAGCAATTAACGATGGAGAAAAGGGAGAAAGAGAGGGAAAAGGAGAGGAAGAAGGAGAGGGCGTTGTGCGTATCGCGAGAACAGGGGCGGATGGCGATATGGCGGAGGAGAACCCGACCTTGAAGATAGAGGAGGTTGCTGATGATGAAGATAGCAGTAGTAAGGATAACAACAGGGATGTTGTTGCTATTGCAGCGTGCAAAGAGTTAACTGAGCAAAAAGATAAAAAGGACTGAACAAAAAGAAGATATAAAGGCTGAATCGGTTCTACGGTTCGTATAGGGCTTTGTATGTAATCAGGCACATTGGCCTGAATGTGTGTGTACTCACTGACGCGGGTATTGTAGTGCTGCACTACATGTATATGTACGGCATTATTATGAGATTATTGTTGTCAGTTTGTTGCAATTTAATGCATTGCTTTCAGAAATGTCGTTGTGTTCTATGGTTTAGTACGTGTCGTGACTGGCTACGGTCTCGTATGGTTCTACAGTTAGTGCCGAAAGATCACTTGATGGCCCGAATTTCGTGTGTGTAACCGCGGATTAAGTAACCTAACACGCATGCTGAAATGAATTACCTAATTACATTGTAATTTAATTAACAGGCCTGTGAGCCGAAAAATAAAGTGGCCTAGAAATCTAATCCTGACTGATATAGTGTGTAATATTTGGTCGATGTAAAAGCGGGAATTAATTAGTACCGCCATCTGTATTTAGTATACCATACTGCACTAGACTCCGCCATTTCTTAGGCTGCTACCCGATTTAAAGTTGCATAATCCGATAGCTTCTGACATTTTCTGAGATTAATATATTAGGTTGATCGTTATAATATACTTTACTTTAGTTTGAAGTAACCTTTATTTTAAATATTTATTTGAGATATTTGAACTGTAAGCATGCTAATTTAATTTAATTTTGGCATGCATGCCAAAACTCTGACGCCATAGGGTTCTGCAGTAACAGGTTCTATTAAATTGACTCTGTATTCCCTTCTGCGTGGCGACAATTGCTTAATAGGTACACCAAACTTCACTCGAACTTTTGTATTAAAAGTGATTTTTGTGGGTTCGTTATCCTGCCTCTTAATTTTTATATTAAAACCGCATATATAGTCATTGTTATTTCTCATGCTTATTCACAACTCACCCAGTGAATCGACTGAATATAGCTGTGTTTCGGGGCACTTTAATTTAATAAACGTCTTCAAACGTCTAGAGATTTTGCATTGAAAGTCCTGGAAGTTTATGTCAAAATGAGTATGAACCTTGTCATCGGACTATGCAGCTTTAATCACATTGAAGAAAAGAAGGCATTGCTCTGCACACATGACACTGCCATTGCCTTAGACTAGTGTGACACGCACTCTTTGCAAACCCTTTGTTTCTGTCGTATCGTACTCACTTCACAAACCCTGGTAGGGCCTGAAATGTACACTAGGACAAGCAAGCGCCCGTCATCCTTATGGTGCTGTCACACTACGACCTAACGCGCCGACGTGGGTGCAACGTGAAATGTATCGAAAATCTCGACGTAATATGCAAATACGGGGCCAATTTGGACGACACCGCAGCATAGTCGACGTGGTCGTAACGTCGTCGGAACGAGAAAGGACGTAGAAGATATTTATTTGGTGAACGTGATGCCAGTGAGGTCTTCGTGCGCTCGACGTCATTCAAACATGACCGTAGCGGCGGCGGAACATCGAGCGGGGGACACATCCGACTAACCGACGTGTGTCGTCGTCACCACAACGAGTGGCGGACGTGATCACGCCCAGCCTAACATCGCCGCATCGTACTCAAAGGGGATTTCCCAGCCGTGTCGACGACATCGCTCCGTTGCTCTGACGTGGCGCTAACGTGGTCGACATGACCTCAACGAGGCTTCAACGACACTCTGACGTCATCGCAACATCACCGGACAATGACGTAATGCGACGTGGACCTAACATAGATGACATGAGCATAACGAGAGCCTAACGTCGGGGTAACATGAACGTAACAGTGACGTGACTCGAATGTGTTACCATCTCGTCGAGCTTTGTCGAAAGTTTTCAACATGTCCAAAACTTCAACGTCCTCCGACGTACGTCGACGTGAGTGGAGGTGACGCGACGTGACTTTAAGTGACCCTAATGTGACTCTAATGTGGTCCGACGATCTTCGACATTATGACGAAACGTCACCCACATCAAACTCATGTTGGCCATTATGTCGTAGTGTGACAGCACCATTAGGGAGATTTGACTTTGTGAAAGGTTGGCTAGAACAATGATGGTCCACACCAGGTGCCATGTCATCAAAGATTCAACTATATAGTAGAATCTTTGGTGACACTGACCACGCCACCCGGGCTTTCTCCACACAGCTATGTAGGTCAAGTAGCACTGTACTTAAGATCCAAATACTATCGTGAAGCTGACATTCCATAAACGCATAAACATGTGCATATTGCATAGCCCCCCCCCCGCCCCCCAAAAAGATTTAATTGAAATTTTATGTGTAAATAAATGCGATGGGGAGGGAGCTTTTGTGTGTCTGTGAGGGTGATTTCATCATTGTGCATCTGTGGACTTTTTAGCTGGAGTTCCTTGTGCGTAAAATGAAATCGCGCCATCGGTGCGTTTTCGGACACGGAAATCCGATTTGTGGGTTGGGGTGCTCCTAAATATTAACATATTTATTCCTACCTCGAGTACGGGTGAAACAGGACCATGTCTAAATCTGAGCAAAAAATGCCTTGGTGTGAAACACCTTAAACAAGCTACATGATTACTTGTTCCAGTGCGCAATGTTTATCTATATTGGTGTACAGTTGAGGAATTGGGAGAGAATACAAAGAAAGCAAGATGGTTTTAAAGTCTATTAATCTACATGATTTCATCAACTACCCTCCCCCCGCCCCCAAATTAGCGGGCTATGGTGTATATATAGTATTTTAACGATATATTTAGCACATTAGATTGCAATATCAAATGGTTGTTTCCTTCATCTAGCCTGCCGACACTTTGTCTAACGGGTTGTTTAGCAGCTTTGTCAAAAAGACCATTCTGCGGGAGTAACTTGGGTATGCCATGATGTGACGTCATAGAAAGTGGTTTTCAACAGAAAAATGGCTTAAATAAAACTTTCGAACGTACAAAGTCAGTTGAACAGCCCATCTGTTATGGATATATGCTGTATCAATCCACTGATCTATGGTGGGGGCCGCCTGGTGATTTAAGCCCCAGTTACACTACAGCTCGTGACTACTTTGGGCCAAACAACCCAGTCACATGCGACCTTGCGACAAAAGCAATGGTCGCAAGAAAGAGCTACGGTCAGTAGCTGCAATCTCCTTGAGACATGACCACAAGCAGGGCCGCGTTCAGGCTCCATCTCGGAGGCGCCTCGGCGACGGGCCTGACGTCACGCTAGTCTGAACGGCAAAGGCAGTTTATTGTCTCGAAAATGGCCGCCCCCATAGGCGGCGGCCATTTGCAATGGATAAGCTGCGCTGTAATTGGCTGAAACCAATGGACACGGCGGCCATTTTCGAGGCGCTTTTTGTCTCCTGATTGAAAAGGGAGGCGTCGCCGAGACGCACCCTGGACGCAAATAGAGCAAAAAGCGTCGCCGAGACGTACCCTGAACGCGGCCCTGGTCAGTGATCACTTGTGACCGTTTTGCATCCTCTTTGCGACCAACCTTTTTTTTTTGTGTTTGCAGGCGGTCGCAAGCAGTAGTATTACTGGGGTATAAATAAGTTGACAGCATGATTTCCAGAATCAAGCGGTACCTCCTAATTGTGTATACCATGACAGAATCCAGTGCGGACAACTAGATTGTACTGTAATATTAACCCAATTACATCTGAAAGCTTCAACAATGTCATGTGTTGTATTACTAGCACGCCTATATGTACACTGGTTCCGCCAAAGGGCATTAATAGTATTACTGGTACCCTATGTTGCCTTGGGTATGTAGGCTCTTATTGCTCTGGGTGTGCGCAACCACATTTAAATGCCAATGTAAATTAAAAATGGTAATCAATTTTAGAGCTTTGACACAAACCAAAAATCCCGAGTTCACAATGTCTCCAGGTGTAATCGGAACACTGACAAAGCCTAATACAAATTGTCATGAATTTCAATGTTTAGTGCAATGCGTATGCTTCATCTAGAGCTATTGACCGATCCGGCACTCCTGCCATCTTGATTCGAAAATGAGGTTAGTTGCAAAAGTGATCCTAGCAATGCCATGGTGTACTGTTGTATTTCTGGATGCAAAAGTAGATACGGCGGTGGAAGTGTTATTCCACTAAATTTGCATATAGCTGCAATGATAACAGACAAAGAAAGATTCCTCACATGATTAGTGAAAATGAGAATAATTGCAGATCTCTCAGCACTGTGTTCGAAAATTTTGCCAGTAATTACAGCTGCACTTGGGAGTGCCTCTGAAATCGCAGATCTTTTAGCACTGACAATAATTGCATTTGAAAACAACACTACATGTACGCGATATCCCACAAGTCTGAGATCGGCCAATTGGGCGCTTCTTGTATATGTCAGGGATGAGAATTTCCCGCCGATCGGCGGTTTCCTGCCTTTTTAGGTCTGACCTGTTCTCATCCCTGCCCTATACAGGGATGAGAATTTACCCTGCCAAACTGGTTTCCCGACTTTTCGACAATGCCCCAGCCTTTTAGGTCTGACCTGATCTCATCCCATCCCGATTATTGCACTGCCAGTTACCACGTGCACACTTGGTCAATATAGGTTCTGTAGGGGTCTTTATAGAATTTAATTATTTTTAACTGGCAAATATTTTCTTTGCTAAGTGGAATGTTCAGAAAATTTATATTGATTGTGTTCTATGTGCAATGACAGTTTTTTGCGAAATCTTGGAAACATTGAAATAACCTGCTTGATTAAATATTTAATTATTGCTGCGAAATCGTTAGAGCTGTATTTAAATTCCTGATTTAAAGCTCAATTGCCATATTAACGAATTGCTTTGTTAAAAGAATGCAATAAAATACTCATTTATTTGTCACAATGCGAACGAAAATCTGCAGGTATATATAGATATAGTCGGTGATATGCATTAATACATTTTCATAATATGATATATTTCAAACTGTATGTGCTATTGGTTTATCCTGCTGAATTGTTTACGTGAAAGTCTCGTATCTTTTTGTCTAATCTTTTTCCCCCCACTCACTTTATTTAATTATAATTACTTATACAGTACGGATAGTTTAAGAGGAGGTATCCTTATTTTTTTAATGTACTGGTTAACCAATAAAGTTTGTTTTCTTTTGGTTAACGGCCTAATTGTACTATTTATTGAATAAAAAAATAATAAATTTAAAAGGGATTCTCGGCGTGAATATATATGGCCGATACTGCCGACATAAAGAAGCCAGCAGTCAACCATCAACTGTTTGTTGTCAATTTGGGCCCGACAATGCTTGCTAGTATAGTAAGTTGTGCTCACCCTCCAGGTGAAATACCACATCCGGCATGGGTAGGATGATAATATCAGAAAGCCTAGTTAGACTAATGGTTAATACGCTGGCATTTGATCAATTCACCCGCTACTCATTTCCATGTATGTTGATGTATGTTAGATACATCATCATCATCATCATCATCATGCTGTCGGTCACAATGCAACAAAGACTGCTTTCATTACTTGACTGCCGCTCTCCATTTAGCTCGCTGCTGTGATAGTGATGTCCATGAGTCGGTCTTAATGTCTCTCAGCTTCAGGTTTCTCTTGATGGTATCCTTGAACTGGAGACGAGGGCACCCTCTCTTTCTGTAACCAGAAGACAGTTGAGAATAGAGGATCTGCTTTGGTAGCATGTCTGATGACATCCTCATGAGGTGTCCAGTCCACCGGAGATTCTTTTTGATCAGAAGATCTTCCATAGAGAGCAGCCCCGTCCGTTCGAGTATTTCCTTTTTTGTCACTTTGTCCTCCCAGGTTAGCCTCATGATTGAACGCAGCTGTCACATCATGAAGGCATGCAGCTTTTTCACCTGTCGTCGGTACACTGTCCAGGCCTCGGCTCCGTATAGGAGGATGGATAGCACGATTGCACGGTAGATCTTGCCTTTGACCCTCATGGACACATTGTGGTTGTTCCAGAGTCTGGTGTAGTCGGCTGAAAGATGCGCTAGCTTTGGCCATCCTCCTCTGTATTTCAGCATCAATGCGTCCATCACTTGATATAGTGCTTCCGAGGTAGGTGAATTCCGGAACAGAGTTCAGCTTGTTTCCGTCAACCATGATATCCTCTCAGGTTCTTGTAGAGTTGGGTTGATACAGCACCTCTGCCAACATGCATGGAAATGAGTAGCTGTACCTCTTTAAAATAAGTCATATCCCTTAACCTATCACAAAGGTCCATGGACATAGAGTCACAATACGATAGGACGGTTCGCTTTATTATGCATACAAAAATGATTGCGGAGTTAGAATATTATGTCACGCTTTTCAAAATGAAATCTCAATCGCACTGGCTATTTGCAGAGCTGCTCTGTGAATAACAGCCACCAATACTGTTATTCGCAGAGCTGCAACAAAGGTTGGGTCAAGTCACGTCGGGTAAGGTCAGGTTGGGTCAAGTCAAGTTGGACAAAAGCCAAGCGGCATCATGCAACAAGCATAAAATATCGCCTGCTTAATGGTGCTGTCACATTACGACGCTTCTCGCCAATGCGCATCGACGTATATGATTTTTTGGTGCAACGTTGGGATACGTCAGGAAGCGTTACACGCTCGTTAGGCGCGCATTGGTATTCGTTGATCTACGGCGACAGTCGGCAGCACGCGTCAGGGGATCGGCGAAGTTTTGTGCTTGCACAAAACTTTCAACGTGCGACAATGCGCGGGTGCCAACATTATGGCGACGTATGGGGCACATCGAGATACGTTACACACGCTGGAATAACGTTATGCGAACGCTAGGTACACGCCACGTGCACATGAGGCTCGTTGCATCAAACTGTTGCTTTGTTTGTTTGTTGTTTTTTTACGTACTAGCAACGTCTAAGGTCATATCAGGATGGTGCGCCAAACTTTTTTTCTTACGCGTCGATATACGTTACCACAACGTCGGTCGCGCGCTACCAACACGTTGCGCTGATGTCAAACTTTTCCCCACCGCGCCCAAAAGATTGACGGGTCTCGACTTTTTTGCGCGTTGGCAGTGCACTGGCGAGAAGCGTCGTAATGTGAAAGGGCCATAACGCCCGCATGACAACCGCCCGCGCCAGTGTGTATGGTCTAGCTTCATCACATGTTTCGCTCCCCGCCCCCAACCCCCTGCACGCGTCTAAAATCAAAATGTATGTCATAAAGAGAGTCTGAACACTTCACCCTACCCGAATTTACCCGACCCGACTTTAGCCAAGGATAATGTGACTGAGTGGGATATCAGGTCATGGTTAGGTACCCGCATTTCCCCTAGGTGGCGTATTGAAATAGCTAACATGTCTGGCTGCCATTTTTGTGACCAAATGAAAGTTATATGGTTGCAAGGCAGGCAGTTTTGCTCATGCCCAGAAGGTCTCAGAATGGTGGCAATACATTCAAAAGATTTGGGACAGAATTTAGTTTATTATTATGTCATTTTTGCTCCTGAGAATTGATTCTGAACACTTTTTTTGAGGATCTGAAGTTTTGCATCATCAGAAAAGCTAAGTAAATTGCAATAGCACTAGGTAAAACTAGTATAGCTGTGTAATTTACACATTTCTAAATCATATAATCATGGTTCAAACCAGATTGGACCTATTGCCTGTGTGTTTTGAATGGCCAAAAGTGTTGCTGGTTACATAGTTTGGGCCAGATTGTTGGTGGTATGTGCTGACCATGGTAGTTTGGGCCAGATTGTTGGTGGTATGTGCTGACCATGGTCAAGTGACCAGAATGCTGTTACCTGATTGGCTGATACTTTGTATTTACAAAACAAACGCCATGTGCTCATGGTTGTTATTTTCTAATTGGTCCCCTATTTACTTCACTTGCCTTACTATAATGACAGTACAAAAACCCATCATTATTTACAACTTAAAATCTCAATAACTTTTTCTATAGTGAATATTTTTTGTAAAACTAAGAAGTGTTTTTATCATAAGCTCTTTAATTCTAGACTAGTCAGATAATTAAAAAAAGAATTCTAAATTGTTATGCATGTGCCTATCATGGTCCTCGCGGCCCGGTTTCCCAGTGGGGCAGCACAATAAAGTCGCCATCAGTGCGCACTGTCAAAAGTCGGTACCCGTCCTGATCTGACCTTAGATGTTGCTATGGCGTAAAACAACAACAAACCAACAACAACCCGACCTGACTTTACCCGACCTCAGTTCTGCGAATAGTAACCATTCTTCTGCTAATTCGCAGAGCAAAGCAGCTCTGCGAATAGTAATCATTCTTTTGCTAATTCGCAGAGCAAAGGCCAAAGTAGATAAAAGATTCACCCGTTGTAGTACACGGGTGAAGACCAGCCTTATGTAAATACGGGGGAAAATAGCATTAATATGAAAGTGAGGCTACAGTATGAAAGTGAGGCTCCATATGTGGCTCCAGTATCAAATGAATACTTCTATAGGCGCAGAGTTGGTGAACTGGGCGAGAATGCAAAAAGACAAGATGGCGGCCGCAGAACGCCGTCGATTTCACTTTTAAATCTTATTAAACTAGATATATTATATTTTTAAACTCAAAAGTAGCGGGTAAATAATAAGATATAGGTAAAGAATAAATGTTGCTTGTTAGATTGTTAAATTAGGCTCTCAATTCTTCGACCCGTTTTTTCGCCAGCTTTTACATAGGGCTGGTATGCACCCCTCCTGTGGCTACTGCAGCAGTACGGGGTGAATCTTGTATCTAACAGCTCTGCGAATAGCCTCGTCCAACATCAATCCTGCCACCTGGTGAAATCTCTCAGCACTATAACAGAATCAGTAGTACATCGGCGCGACACCATGCGGCACCACACACCAATACCCCGGATGTAATTAGTGTATCAAGCAGGTGCCCGGATATTACTACCGACTACGATTTCCAAGATGGCGTTGTCTCACAAACTTTAAAACCTGGATCACTACATTTGCGGTTTTCCACAAATCGGTAAGTACCAAATCGGCCTTTGAACAACATCATAAGCTTTTCATTAGATACACAGCAACCATAGACCGAGTTGACGTCGAGAGAAACACTTCGCAGTCTCTCGCGAGGAGACCGCCCATCCAAAGTACTGACAAGACGTGGGGCCCTGTTTTAACCTGGCAAAAAGCCGCCGCCTCCTCGGAGGATTCCTTTGCAGTGCGTTGGCCAGTAGGGTGTATACACTCTTTGTCTTACCCTGCGCGCCCTCATCACAGATGTATACAGATGCACGTCAACAGTCACTAGATCTGTGCTACTTGGAGAAGTAGCTTCTCCATTCAGAGTGGACAGTTTATAATAAAGGTAACCTGGTTAGTGCAATGAAAGTGGGTCAAGGGTGTAGTCGGGTGTTGCTGTCGGCCCCCAGCCCCGTACAGTTGTGTTGAGTGTTTTGCTTGAGTGCCCATCCGTAGTCTGACCCGAGTTCAGTTGGCACCCTCTAACGATCCCTGGCAGGACGCGTGGAGTGGAAGGAGTATCAGTACACCACTTTGGACTTAAATTTAATTCACACGAAGCAAACTCGCCATTTCCTATCTGATGTGAGTTCTACGGACTATTCTACTACTTCACCCACCTGAGTGGTGGAAGTAGGTTCCCGCAAAGTTCTGCACAGGTGAGTGGAGAGAGAGTAGTGACTAGTGTGTGAGTAGGTGTAACTTTGTAAGCAGTGGCAATGAGACTTGTGAGAAAGTTGTCAGGTGAGAGCCGTATCTGGGTGGGGTTGATGGGGGAGGGGGCGAGGCAATGAAAAAGAAAGGAAGACACTTCATCTCCCCCCGCCAAAAAGTAACTGCGATGTTTGCACAGCGGAACAAATACACCGACGGATTATATGTACTTTATTATCATTTATATTAATGATGGGGAGGTGGGAGCAGAGAATAAAGCAAACGTGAAAACAATCAATTTACTTCTAAGTACGCAAGGAGCCTGTTTAATTGAGTAATCTAGATGAATGGAGGCTGAACTAGTAGTAGTACCAGAACTTGCAGAAGTGGAGATGGTTTGATGATGATCATCGGACGTGATAGATTCCCCGCCCCTTCAACGAAGTTCAAGGGCCCTTGCATTTCAAAAGGTGCATAGTTACTGAATATACACGTAATCCAAACTTACTTACGTAAGCGAGATTGGCCAAAATAAGATTCTTATTAAGAACAATTAAGTTCACTCGTAAACTTGTGCCGAGTTTCCGCCAACTGCCTGTATAGTATTATTGTGTGTGTGTTTACAATTTGAAATGGCCTTCATGGTAGTAATGGAATGGATCCGTCCGAATGAAAAAATATGCGACGTTAATCATTGTATTATATTAGGAGTACCTAGCCGTTAGCAAGTGCACGATAATGAGCTGGGGGGGAATTCCCCCCCCCCCCCCAATCAATTGTAGCCCAAGGAGATCAGCAAGGCGAAGGGTGAGGCAGGTGGTCAGTGGAGGCTTTGGTCTGTTCAGAGGCATTCAGGCACTTTTCCCGCTCACAACGCTCGATGGGTAAAACAAATGCCACAGTGACAGAGACAACATTAAAACTACCCTAACTATCACAGTAATTTGTGCTTTTTGGTGCTTTGAAAGCAAATTTCTCTTGTTTCTATTAAGTAGTTCAGATCTTCCTCTAGAATTTCACATTCAGCTTTTTTTGTTATCAGCCAATTGGAAGTTCTTGAAATTATTTTGTGAAAATAGTTTTTTATACCAGGATCCGGTAAGGCTATCACTGGCACTGAGACTCAGAATAACCCAACTTTCACTATTATCTCTGTTTTTAATACTTTCAGAGAAAATTGCTCTTAGGTTAAATTAAATACTTCAGATCTTCCTCTTCAATCAGGCATTAAGATATTTTTAATCGACCCAATGAAAGCTTTTACAATAAATGCTCAGCATAGACATAGCATTGCTGCAGCACAGATCACTGTGGTGTTTTACCCATCGCGGGGTAGTTTCTGCGGCTGTGACGTCACGCCGACATACAGAATACCATTACCAGCCTAAGTAGGGTCACCTACACTAACAACCCGTGGACTAATTATCTGAGTTGCGTAGATATATATATATTATATATATATTATCAGAGATATATTATATGAGGCAAGCTATTATAAATATGTATATTATATTTTACATCGTTCCCCTCTTCACTACTTTGCTATCCATTCCATAAGTTAACTTGTGAACCAGGAAGCGAAATTTATGTAAATCCGTATCAAAAGGAGGCTGGTATTAAATCAGTAAGAGTCTACTATAAAAATGAAATAAGTGGACGTGAAGGATGTGTGCAGACGGTGTGATGCTAAAACAGTCTGTATAGTGACAGTCCCACTCACCTCCAGACATACACCAGACCGTCCGTTGACATTATCTGTCTAGCCATGACCTATTTATTCCCTCGCGACGGGGTGGCCGAATGAGTAGAGCGTCCGTCTCCTGTTTTGGGTGATCGGGAGATCCGAACCCATGAGATTGTGGTTTCGAATCCTGGTCGAGTCAAACCAATGACTTAAAAATTTATACTTGTCACTTCCTAGCCTGGCCCTCGCCATTATTAGGATAGGCCCAGGACTGGTTGGCTCAGTTTGAGGATAATGTGACTGAGTGGGATATCAGGTCATGGTGCTGGCAGCCTGGTTTCCCAGTGGGGCAGCACTATAAAGTCGCCATAAGTGCGCACTGTCACAAGTCGGTACCCGTCCTGATATGGCCTTAGATGTTGCTAGGACGTACAACAACGAACAAACCTGTTCCCTCGCTGAGCTTTGTGACTGTTTGACTACGGGTAATGACGGCGAGTGTCCTCGTGGTATGCAAATTGTGTTCTCCGCAACAAAGTGTAATGGTTTCTAGAGCTTTGTGTGTATATAATATCTACTGTGTATTATAATAATGTGCTGCTCTCGGCTCAATATCTCCCATTTTGATCCCCTCCCCCCATACGGCACTATTGAAGCCGCCCAGTTAATGGTTATCGAGGATAATTTGGGAGAGATTATGGACTGGGTTAAATCTGTATAGTCTGCTTTCATTGTGTCGAAAAGATGTTGGATTGACAATTGTATATAACCCAGTACTGGGCCATGTGAAAGGTAGTCCTGACAAGTATTGTCTCACAACCTTTTGTCTCACCTGATGGAACTGACGTTAAAAAAATGACAGTTTTCTCAATTTAAGACGATTGGGTAGTGATGCAATATCATGTTTAGCAACGAAGGGACATTTTAAAAATATTCCATAAAAAATATTATTAGCTTAAAAGCTTTATTTAATTTAACCAGAATGAAAGGTATATAGATGGGGGGAAGGTATAATCTCCGTGTCAGTATACCAAACAAGTCTCTACTAACAAAGAAAGGCAGGCATGCATATTGTCAAGTCAGAAATTCGGTCATGGTGTCGGTGGCATGGTCTCCCAATGGGGCAGCACTATAAAGTCATCATGAGTGCGCACTGTCACAAGTTGGTACCTATCCTCCTGCCTATCCTGATATCACCTTACCTGATATAAAATCCAAACAAACAAACAAAACGACGTATCCTTCAGGTCATTTCCTTATTAATTAGTTTATATTGATAAACCCGCGTAAGCTGCCGACCCATACTAGACTGAATGGTCAGTCAGTACATGAAGGCCACTTTGATGTCTCTATAATTCGTTGTGAATGGCGGAGGAAGCCCCTTTTCACGTGACTCCCGAGCCCTGGAAGATCTAAACAAGTGGGCCTGGAGGCGACGGCCACAAACATGTGTTTAGTGGGAGGGGTGGAGAATGGTGTGTGTGTGTTTGGGGGGGGGGGGGGTGCAGGCTCTTACGTTGAGTATCAACACAAACACAACCAGTCTTCCCCCACCCCACACACACACACCTTCCCCGCTCCCACCTTCTCATTGTAGCGGTGGTAGAGGTGAGCATTAAAAAAGAGTGCTATGGAAGAAATTCAATGTTTATAAACATGGGCGTGTGGCGTGGATCTGCTATTAAGGCTACTGACACTTCCCAACTCTGGGGGGATTTGTAGGGATGATTGAATGAACAGCCACATGTTCTCACATAAATTATTTCTCGCTTTTGAAAAGAAGTTTGTTGTGTTAATGATAAGAAATAAAAACAAAGATGGTGGAAGTGGGTGACATAGGGAAAGCCACTTACGGATACCACTCTTATTGATTCTAAGCCTGATATGGACCGAATGTTAATTCAAACACCGCCATCTTCACACACACACACACACACACACACACACACACACACACACACACACACACACACACACACACACACACACACACACACACACACACACACACACACACACACACACACACACACACACACACACACACACACACACACACACACACTCACACACTCACACACTCACACACTCACACACACACACACACACACATATACATGTGATTTAACCCAGTCACATGGTGTGTGTGTGAGCCTTTGATTTATGCGGCCACAATCTGAATTCTCCTACGTCGACCTGTTCGATGCAGCACCACTCACTGCATGTCAAGTAGGCGCCCTGCTGACCCCCCACCACCACCACCACCACCAGCACCACCACCACCACACACACACACACACACTCTGGCCGTTTCCTTATACCCGTGAATCCGAATCCGCGCGAACCTGTCCGTCGTGTAATTTAGGACAAAAGGTCAACGGTGGGGCAGTCGGCCGGCGGGAACCTGTGCTAATTAGCAATAACCGACAGCTAAATCGAGTGTGTTGGGCGGTCTGCTCTCAAACGTGGGCATGGACACGAACCGATATTTAATTTAAAGCTGCGTAGTCCGTTGAAAACATAACATTTTTCTAAACCAAGACAATTATCTAGATTTGATTCTACATATATAACTTAGATATTAGTGCACTTATTAAACATTTGTCGTCACATATAAAGGAATACTAGTTGGTTGGTTGTTGGAGTTTTACGTCCTGGCAACATTTACGGTCATAGCAGGACGGAGGGAATAGTGAGTCAATTTAATATAACCTGTTATTGCAGAAGGTTGTTGGTGTAGTTTTGATGTGCTTGCCAAAAATAATTTTGCATGTTTGCACTTCAAATATCTCACGTTAGTCATTTAAAATAAATGTTACTTCAAAGTAACTTAATATAGGTTATAACAATCTATGCAACTTTAACCCCATGCCCTACAGTATAGGGGACTGTACGTCTGCTCTTGTTTTTCCGTTTTGAGGTTAAATTTACTTTATTTGTTGGCCGCTGTGCACATACACGTGGTGGGGCGTCTGCGTTAGATAACAAAAATTCACCCCATACCTTCAGGACATGGTTAATGCCAACCCTCTGTAAAAGCTGGCTAAAACTGCTTTGATATGGAACAGGAAGTAGACTCTGGTTCCAGTATCAAATCGCTACTTATATCGGCTAGATCGTTTGCAAAACATTACAACAAACGACTAGAAAAGTCTAGCGGCCTTACGACTCGCTTACTCACCAACTAACAAGGCGGGTGAGAAAAATTAAATTGTTTATGTTTTGATACTAAACATGTAATGTATTAAAATAAGAATAAGAACGGATGAACAAGTCTCCCTGGGCTACGACTAGCTAGAGGCTTAGTACCGAGGTAAAATAGTATAGTTATATGAATCTTACCTGGGTACAAGCCTCGGATAGTCATGGGCTAGGGCCCGCCCACCCAACCCTGCCACGACTATTACGTTTGCTTGTGCCAAAATGAAAACATAAAAGTATCCATACAAGTTTAAGATCATTTTTATCCTAAATAAGTAGGTAAAGATTGCTGGACCCGGATGTGCTTCCTTCTCCCTAGCACACAACTATCCGAGGCTTGTACCTCGGGAAAACAAGAGTTATCCATCATCTGTACGCAGGTAACATTTGTATAACTATATTACTAATTACCGACAGCGGCCATTAAAAGTCCAGGAATGGTGCTTTTTTCATTCACATGCTTCTGACTATTTCTGTATGTATATGATTTAGATGAAATTACATAACCTAGAACATCAACATATGGCATCTTTAATGGGCTCGCGCTTCCTTGCACTACCTCGTAGAAAGTCGTGGATGGTACCAGAAGAAGCGCAATCGCCTCACCTGTCTAACCATATATGGTTTGCCCTAGGTCAAAAAGGTCAATCAGGTCAAATTCTGCAATTTAAATAATTTTGAAAGTTTAAAGCCGATCTACTGAATTACAATTTTTTTTAAACCTAATGAGATTTGGTATGTATAGATAGACAATTTGATTCCCTTTCCAATAATACCAATCTTAGTATAGTGCTAGTTAGTGCAAGGAGCCGCAGACAGAATATTGACACCAACCTGTTTGGGTCTTTGCTGACTACACTAGTTTCACAATGGTGACACCCATGTAGAAACATGTACATGACATTGATGTCTATTGAGATATATCAGAGAATATATAATCTAATATTGGGCCAAATTTGGGGAAGATCCAACCATTGCTCTAGCCACAGTGAATATATAAAGATTTATTTAAATCAATATTTTTGGTTTCAGACACTTTTTATTTGTATTTGTCATCAAAATGCAGCTTTTGATATTATTAGCTAAATTATTGTCCTAGCTAATATCCATTAGTTCCATATGCTATGACTGCAAAATTTGAAGAAGATCCATCTATTGGATGAGCCGAGTGTTCAAAGCTTGATGAACAAATCTTTATTTTTTATCTTTTGATTCTCTGAATATAGAGCTCTGAAATAAAATAGGGTGCTACACTGTTATGAATAGGTGAACTATTTTGCATTTATTCAGTCTTGTTGCAGTTTTCCAAGAAAATATCATGCTTTGAAAATGGCTATTTGGCCAAATCAGAATGATTTCTTTTGTTATGAATTGCACTTTTTGACATTGTCTTATTAAAAATCTGCTTTACTAATTGATTTAGCAATTGACAATTTAAATTCCTTTATATATGTACAATGGAAATTGGTTGGCAGAATGCCCCTCACATCCTTGCACTTTGTATTATAATTGGTCAAAGTTCCACCTTTAATTCAAAATTAATACATTTTTATATAGTTAATCTTAACAAATTATTATCCTCAGAACAATACTATATATATCCCAACTATTTTTGGATTTCGGTCTCTAATTTCAATGTCTACAGGAAGGAATACAAATATTGAATCATATTTTTAAATTTCGCTGCCGGTACCTAATACTATATATGTGACTGTAAGCATTAAGGGACTTATGGATTTAAACCACTTAAAACACAATTCCAGGGGGACGAGTGTCCTCAGACAAGGAGCCACATAAACAGATGAGTGTAGAAAGGGTAATGACATGAGGGAGCCCAGCTGGTGTAATGGTTAGCACACTATCCCAAGTGTGGGTTAGAATCCTGCTCTAGACTCAGTATTTCCTTTTTTGCCCCCCCCCCCCCCCAAAAAAAAACGGCACTATTGAAGCCGCCCAGTTAATGATTATTGAGGGTAATTTGGGAGAGATGGACTGGGTTGAATCTGCATAGTCTGATGAAAGCATCACATCTTCGAAACCCAGACACTGGGTTCTACATTATCCAACTTAGATCCTGGTGCACTTATTAAACATATGTTGCTGCACAAATTAAAATAGTAAAAGGGAATAGTAAGTAAATTTAATGTAACCTGTAGTGTTGAACCTTATGGTGTCAGATTTAACGTGCACGCCAACATTAATTTGGCATGTTTGTATTTCAAATATTAAGGAAAAAAAGTAGCCGTCTAAAATAAATGTTGCTTCGATTTTCAAACTGAATTAAGTTAGATTATAATATATTTATCGATTTAAAAAAAGGAAGACTTAAAACCATCGGACTATGCAACTTTTAAAGCCAGTGCGAAAACATGTTCCCATGTAGATGTTGGACTGAAATAACTTTGAATGATAAAACGCTATTATTATTAACTCCATTAACATTCATATCTACAGTTTTGTTCCAGTTTTAAGATGAAAGGAATTTTTATGTGTTTGTACCAGTAATTGATTACAATTAAACAAATGGTTATATTTGATCATGGTGGCTGTGATGATATTGGACAAGCCGCTGGAAACGATATCAGCATAGATAACGTGCTGTCAGCGTCATGTGTCATTTAATAACAAATGATGTGAAATAACCTCCCGCTCCCCCCACTCCCCCACCCCGGGAGGAGGAGGGAGAGAGAGAGTGGGGGGGGGGGGGGTGAGAGAATGAGAGTCGATACACACACACACACACAACATACATACATTCATACAATCACTACATATCATACATACATACATACATACAATACATACATACATACATACATACATTACAACATACATACATACATACTACATACATACATACATACATTCATCATGATGCTGTCGGTCGCGATGCGATGCAGACTTTTTTCATTACTTGACTGCCCTCTCCATTTAGCTAACTGAGCCGGTATGGTGTTTTGTGCGGTTGTACATTTCATGAAAGCTGCCTGCAAAAGTGTTGAAGTGCTGCTGGCTTTTGCAAGTTACCAGCAGCACTCTCTCGGGGAGCAAATAGAGGTTCCACACCGGCAAGAACATGTCAAGACAGGTGCAAAACTATTTGTCCCTGCAGTGGCTGGTCGGGAGATGTTGGGAGTTCCATACATCAACCGCCCTTAATGCTGCCACAGTGACATGGTTTTCTGTTTAGGGTTTGCTCCCTTAGCCTTTGGTTCTGTTAAGAACCTGTACCACAAGACAGTGGTTTACAACTCTGCAGGGCAGGGGCGTTAAACTCCCTGATGTATTGCTATACCTGCAATACCTGCATACATACATACATACATACATACATACATACATACATACGTACTACATAATACATACACACATACAAAACATACATACATACATACATACATACATACATACATACATACATACATATACGTACATACGTACATACATACATACATACATACATACATACATACATAAATATCAATCGGTGAAGGAGTGGCGCCGACTGAGTATACATTGGTGGCGCTGGTGCGCGGACCCAGGCGCATGAGTGCTTCTATAGCCGTGTTTACACGGGCGAGTTAAGTCGCTTCATATAAATCGCCTTGCCTAGTTCGTCTCACATTCGCCGTGTAAACGCGCCACTGAAGCGGATTAGGGCTGATTCGCTTCATATGATTCACTTTATGTAAACCACCTTGCGAGGTGGTTTATATGAAGCGAACTAGCTTAAGCATGTCACACGCATGCGCAGTCAAGACCTCAGGTTGTTTATTTTCCGGTTAATCAAAAGCGCATATTATATAATTTGGTCTATGAAACCGCTAGCTGTGCACAGATATTTTTTTCATCATTTATTTTTAGGGTTTCACTGCCCAGCAGAAGTTTTGACCGTTCCAAACCAATACGATTCAGTCCATACATATCTAGGTCGAACCCACACTCTCGTGGCGACGTCGACGAACCCAAACTGGCGCTGGTTAGTCTGGACTTGCTCATGCGCAGATATCAATTTCCGCCTTCAAACTCGGTGCGTGTAAGCGCGCCGCTACTTTGCTTCATATAAATCGCTTTGTCTAATTCGCTTCACAATTGCCCGTGTAAACACGGCTTATGGTCCGAACTCATACAACATTGAAACGACTTCTTCTCCGATACTTATATATATATATATAATATTATTATATAATGTATAATTATTTATAAAATATATATTACATTTGAACTCGGTGCGGTGTCATTTCCAACAGCATAGAGAAAATGTGTCCAGTTGGGTGGAGGAGGGAGGTGGGGTAGGTGGGCGGTTGTGGAGGGAGGATTTGGTATGTTCACGGAGCAAGAATCGGTCGTCATGGGAAAGGGGTTTTGGCTTAAATAAGCTGGCGGCCACACCCAAGTTGTGACTAACTGTTGACTATGAGGGTGTCGGATCACAATCACTCCGCACATGTGCACTGCATGTTTACGCCTTCTTAAGTTTTGATATTGTTTAGAAATTGTATGATGTTACCGTTACTGGCATTCACACGCAATTTTTATTTCATTCATTTAATATTCTTTAGTTGTTTGATTTAAATATTGTATTATTTTATATATATTTTTTTTTGGTATTAAATGTCGAAATAGTATTAGATAACAATTTCCACATATGGTGATAACCGATTCAAATGGCCTATCAGATTACCACCAGTTAGGCTTAACACTAACAGAAAAGAAATTGTGTTTCTGGATGCACGGCGGAACCTGCAAAAAGTTGCCGATTGTATTTAAAAAAAAAAAAAGTTTGCTTAAATGAAAATTGTATGATCAATTAAAGGATTGATACGTAAAAGTACCGTCAGAGGGATTTGTAATTGACAAAATATTATTCAAAATTATTCTTATTCACAAATATTCTTATTAAAAAAATAATCCCTACTTTCTTTTTGCTTGGCTGTAACCTGAAACACCTTTTTAAAAATGTAATAAATAAAAATGCTTTGATGTTGTGGATCTCATAGTGGACTGTACATGCTGTTGACGATCATGGGCTACAGTGAACTTGTGTGGCAGGTGTTGGCTGCTACAACATTGTGCGTGTACAGCCATCGGCTGGGTCAGTGTTGTGTACAGCTCACAGGCTTGGTACCGGTGTTGCGGTTCCCGAGGCACACCAGTTTGCCAGGGACACATCGCTTCTGCGCATGCGTCAAAATCGAACAGCATCGTCGCTAACCTTATAATGTTTTTGGTAAAGATGTTTTCTATATCTGTACCAAACGATTTGTTTCTAGGTGGTGTGGTTTTAGAGATATTTGACTTTTTCTGTATGAACATTGCTCACGACCATTGACAATGCCTTGAGTTTGACGGTACGCGCAGTGCAAAATGTTAGTTTTATTCAAAATTAATAGAAATCCAGAATCCCAACCTTATCAATTTAATATAGTCTTTTTGGTAAACATGTTTTTTTATATGTGTACCAAGCGATTTGTTTCGAGGTGGTGTAATTTGAGAGATATTTGACCTTTTCTGTATGAAGATTTGCTCACGACTGTTGACAATGCATTTGAATGGCAAACTGGTGTGCCTCGGAAACTGCAACACCGGTTTCAGTTACACCGCTCGCCTGTACACACCCATTGTTTCTCAAAACACGGCGACATGCTGGCTCGCCCGTACACAGTGGCTGGCTTTCTAATGGAAGTATGGGTGGTTGGGGTTTTACCTCCTAGCAACTTGTGTTCATTTTAAAACGGGCGCCATAAGGGTTAGTTAACATCATGTGATAGTAAGTGGGATACGCCTTATTATGCTTGATAGCGCCGTATTTCAGTTGGGACCCCCCCACACAAAACCCACAAAAAAACACCCCAAAAAAACCCACACCAAACCACTCCAGTTCCTCACTAATCCCCCATCGTTTACTTTTGAGTCACAAATCCGCATCGTGTAATATAATGTAACTGTCGGTGTGTGTTTGTGTGTAATCTATGGATTTGGGTATCCACCTAGGTGTGTATGCCAATATTAAGGGTTTTATCAACTAGCAAAAGGTTTGTTGTTGGGGTTTTACGTCCTGGCAACATCTAAGGTCATAGTACGGCCTAGCGAAAGGTGGTGCCACCGACCATAACTCATTGTACCGAGTGGACCTAACCCTTCTGGGAAAAAAAGAGGTCACATATAATATAGGATAATTTGACTTTAATCCCAGATTCTTTAGTTAATGAAGTTGATATGGACCGGACGGGTGGCGGAATCAGTAGAGCACCGGCTTCTCGCGCAGAAGGTGGGAAGTTCAAATCCTTGTCACTCACACCAGTGACTTGCAAATTGATACTTGTCACTACCTAGCCTGACGCTTGGCATTATTAGGACAGGACAAGGACTGGTTTGCTCAGTGTCAGGATGGGACAGACCTGTAATGTCGCCATGAGTGTGCATTGTCACACGTTGGTACCCATCCTGATATGACCTTAGATGTTGCCGGAACGTAAAACTACAACCCACAACAACTAAACCACGTGAACCCAGAAATAGTTCAAATGAAGAAGATAATTAAGATTTCCAAGTACCGTGGTTAAATATCTCGCCTTGTAGTTTTGATATTTTGAAACTAAGTAGTCCTTGCTAGTTGTTTACCAGACTTGTGTTCTGGAGCTGATGGTTGTGAACACTGTTTACTCTTTAAAAAATATATTATTATTTAAATTTCTTTCTTCAGTGATAAGATTGTCTGAATTGATGTGGCGTCAGAGAAGCTCACGCCAGCTGATATGGTGCTCAAACATAATTAAGTTCATAGTTAATTAATTATAGAGGAATAATATTAACTTGTAGTTAGTTGTACCTTAGAAAGTATTATGAAGCTGTGAGTGTCTCTCTCGCTCTCCCTATCCCTCTCCCTCTCTCTCCCCCTCTTTCTCTCTTTCTCTCTTTCTCTCCCCCTCAAAATAAAACACATTGTCCATTAAGAGGATCAGCATTCTAGTATTGTTACCTATTTATGACACAAATATGCCTTTGCTCAGGGTAACATAATTTGTGGGTTTTTTCACTGTGTTTCATACTCTCAAGAGAATACATCGATTTGAAGCAAATGTCTTTTCTATTGTCTTTTCAGTGTAACTATTTCTGGGCGGTATTGTGTCAATCGTTACATGGAGAACGAAATTAGTGCTCACCTTGAGACAGTCTCGTATTTTTTAATTTAAAAAAAAAAATTCTGATTTTAATATATTTTTTCATTAGACATGTAGGACCATTACCCTGTGGACAATCTCCGCAGTCAGAGGTGTCGAGCAATCAGAAAGTAGTGTAAAACGTTGCAAACCCTGTGTGCTTTTGAAGTGCCAATGGCAGGCCCAGATGCGCCTAGATAACAGATTCACCCTGTACTTGTAGTACACGGGTGAATACCAACCCTATATAAAAGCTGTCGAAAAAGCGGGGAAATGAAATGAGAGCCTAAATTTACAATCTAAGAAGCAACATTTATTCTTTATATCTGTCTTCATATTTCCCCGCTACCCTTGAGTTGAAAAATATAATAAAATGTTTAATAGAATTTAACGGTGGAATCGACAGCGTTCTATGGTCGCCATCTTGTCTTTTTGCATTCTCTCCCATTTCACCAACTCTGTCACGATATAAGTACCCATTTGATACTGGAGCCACCCATTCTACTTTGTGTTCTATGCTAAAGCTATTTTCGCCAGTATTTAGAGTACGTTGTCGTTCACCCGTGTACTGCAAGTACGGGGTGAATCCTTTATCTAAGATGCGCCCTGCCCTATTTGTCAGCACATTAACATGGGCATTGTGACATTTTATGTTTCTGGTGCTGTACACATAACTGTTTTATTTTTCCTTTTTACTTCTTACATCACGGCGCTTGTTGTGTCTATCAGTATCATTCTACGCCTGTGTTTAAAGTGTTATGTTCATTATTTTCCCATTGCACCACTGACTTTTGTTCTGACATACCCATAGGCTACCCCCAAGTTCCCAACCTATGTACATGAGTGCGTACTGTCACAAGTCGGTACCCGTCCTGATATGACCTTAGATGTTGCTAGGACGTAAACAACAACCAACAAAAACAATACGTACAATACTGGTGGCGTTGTAGGCTAAAAATCAAAACACTGGTAATCAATACTACTGAAAGTGACTGGCTTGTGCAGCGGTATTGAAATCTCCACAGTGCCCCTTGGGGTGGTCTGGTGGTGGACTTTGGATTTGTTTGTTTGTTTTGAGTTTTGCATCTAAGGTCATATCAGGACGTGTACTGACTTGTGACCGTATGCGCTTATGGGAACTTGATAGTGGCTCCCCACTGGGATATCAGGCTGTTGGCGCCATGACCCGCCATAACACTCAGTCATAGTATTTTGACACTGACTTTCTGACCATGAGTCTTATTAAAAGAATGCCTGGATCGTCGCGTTGCTAGGGTAGGGCAGGAACTCATTTTATCGCAGGATAATATGCTAGAATCGAATATTGGTATTATTACATCAGGATAGCGGTTTCTGTCTTAGGATAATACGACTGAGTCGGGTATTACAGAATGGTGCTGATGAAAAGACCAACCTTCTCACAACCAAAGTACTTCCTACATATCCACCTTAGGCTATCGATGGTCATTAAACATTTATTGCTGTATAGAATAAATAGTAAGTAAATTTAATAGAACCTATCAGCACTGAAGTCTACGGTGTTCGCGCTAATATTAATTGTTCATGTTTTCACCAAGAACATCTCCAACGTTAGCTCAAAACTAATGTACAGTATATAATATCCATATATAAAAGTTGAACTGAAGTGCATTATAATATATTTAAAGTCCGATGGTGTTGAGTTTCTGTCATTTTCTGAGATAAAGACATTAGGTTGATCGTTATAATCTACCTTACTTTAGTTTCAAGTAACTTTGCATTAGTTTAAGGTGACTAAGTTATGATATATTTGAAGAGTAAACATGCTAAATTAATTTTGGCATGCTTATCAAAACTATGGCCGTAGATGACAACAGGTTCTATTAAATTGGCTTAGTATGCCCGTCTGTTACACCAAGTGTTTAATAAGTGCACTAGTATCTAAGTTGGATAGGTAGATTAAAATCTAGAGAAATCTTTCTTTTTGAAAATTTGATGCTTTTACCGGATTATGCAACTTTAAATTTAATATATATATATATTTTGTTTAAACTCCCACGACAACAACTCAAAACCATCGGCTTATTATGCAACTCTAATATGACCTCGATGTGGCTGGAACACGAACCCACCCCCATACCTCCCCTATGTCAATTAAATGTAACCTCCACAAGAAAGGCTTAGACCTTTAGGGCCTTGTTGCCTGCCAAGAATATGTGCGCTGGAAGAAAGCGCTGCTAAAGATAGCGACATGGTTAGTGGGCGGCCCTGGCCGACGGACACTTGGGCTGGAGGCGCGGACCCGGGGCGGGGCCCGGGGCGCAGATGACGACGATTTGGGTTGAGGCTATGTAGTGTGTGGGAGATAGAAGAGGCGGGTTTTAGGCTATGTGTGGGGGAGGG